>JBBPBX010000200.1:19047-40389 GCA_038048925.1 Garcialebias charrua | reverse complement strand
AGGCAGCTAAATGGCTATGTTCTGATCAGCAATCTTTTTAGGCACATTTGCCAAGTTTTGGAAGAAATAGCTGCTCATTTAAACACAACACGTTTTTTTGTTGTATGTTACAGTTATGCAGCTCAACAGAACATAAGCTTTAATTTTATTTATTTTATTATTTCTTTGGTGATGGGGGAGGACTACTGCACCTGTAATTTAGTTTTTGTTTTGAATTTTGCTCAGTATTTTGTGCAGACATTTTCAGTTGAAATAACAGAAGGATTTTTTGATTTTTTTTCTATCTTTGAGACTTGAGAGTGACAAGAAAGTTCATATATGTTTGAGACTTAATATGTTACTAAATAAAGTAACTTAAATAAAATGAACCACTTGTTGTTTATTTTAGTTTGTAACGTATCAATTCATATATGAAACCAAAGCAGTTTGCCAGGGCAAAATGTTTTTAGTTTATTTTAGAGAGAGAAAAAGATACTTTAAAACCCAAAACAGCAATCATAATTGAATAACAACAAATTCAAATATACATTATTTTTCTGAAAAGTTACAAGAAGAAGCCTTTTTAATCAGGAGCATCATGAACAGTTGATGTCCTGATGCTGCTCAATAATTCAGGTCAAACAAATCTAACAGGATAAGTCGGGTCTTCTGAACAGATTCTTCTTTGTTGAAACGTTTCATCTTCTTCGACATTCAGTCTGAGGAGCTGCAAAAACTCAGTGAAATAGGGCCTTCTCGTAGTGGTTTAACAAGTTACTGCCGACTTCCAGAAACTGGCTATTCACATGTGGGGGGAGGACATCAGCCTAACAATTGATCATCAAATCATAGGTCACTGATGGCTGCTTGTTATTCACCAGGGGCTGAGTGGCTCTTAACATTCTTACATATACTTGATCAGCTTTATTTATAAAGTGCTTTAAAACTGCCACAGCTGAAAACAAAGTGCTGAACATCAGATGCAAACAAGATAAAATAATGCATAAAAACAGAGCTACATTACAAAACTAACACACACTGGAAAAACAGCATGTAAATGAGCACATGGGAGACGCAGTCTGTGTTACTCCAGTTTCTCTCAGCTTATGAGAAACGGCAGAGCAACAGGCAGCTCAAAGTCCCCATGCGCCACCTGCTGGTGAAACACCGTTATTACACCCCTCGTCACTAACCCCTGTTAACAACAAATAAAATATCTTCTTATCCCATAAACCCCATAAACATTTAAAGAAATGCATGTTTGTTTGTTTGTTTTTCCACTTTTGTGAGCACACACCAGTGGGCATCACACAAGTCACACAGTGAACTAAAAACTCAATTTAAAATACAATTAAATGACAAGTTAAACATGTAAAATCAATACCAATAAAAATGAAGTAAAATCAAGTCTCAAGGTGGGAAAAACCCTAACTGCATTAACAAGCGTTTTAAAAATTGTTGGCGCGACAATGAGTTAACGTGCCGCCCAGGCCCAGCACTAGTTATATCGCGAATTTATCGTTATCGTGATATTGCTCTGAAATATCGCGATATAATTTTTGAGTCATATCGCCCACCCCTAGATCCAGTCCCCCGGCACAAACAGAGTAATATTGTGTATGCTGTTCAGTGTCAGGAGGGCTGTGATCAGTCTTACATTGGGGAAACTAAACAGCCACTGGCCAAAAGGATGGCCCAGCACAGAAGATCAACATCATCAGGTCAGGACTCTGCGGTCTACACTCATCTCCAGGCCAGCGGTCACTCTTTCAAGGATGAAGATGTTCACATCCTTGATAGAGAGGAACGATGGTTTGAGAGAGGAGTAAAGGAGGCCATCTTTGTGAAAAGAAACCGTCCATCATTAAACAGGGGTGGAGGCCTCCGGGTTCAACTGTCCCCCTCTTACAATGCTGTTATTGCTAGTATCACTCAGCCCTCTGTGAATAGCAAACAACCATCAGGGTGCTAATGATCCATTGTTAGGCTGATGGCCCTCCTTGATCATGTGAGCAACTGGTTTCAGGCTGTCATCAGCCAACTGGTTGTGCAACACTGTGAGAGGGTGCTATTTATAAGACTGAGCTGAATACAGCAACTCAGACTGAGGAAGTCTTTCGGACGAAAGACGAAACGTTTCTACATTTTTTTTGCTTTGTTTTGTTTTAATTTTTGAATGTCCAGAGGACCAGACTTAGCTTTTTTAGACCTGAACTAAATGTTTATGTACAGTACATTAAAATGAGAAACTAATTAACGTGAAACGTTCTTTACAAGAAACGAATGTTCTACAAACATTATACTTTGGATCAAGTAGCGCCTATTAAACTGAGAAGACCAAAACTCAGGGCCGAACCGTGGCTGAATGACACGACCAGAGCTGCTAGGCAGCAATGCCGAAAGGTGGAGAGGAAGTGGAAAAAAGACAGTCTGCAGGTCTCTTTTGAGATGGTAAAAGAGAGCTGGCGCCGATATCAGAAAGCAGTGAAAACTGCTAAATCACAATACTTCTCTGATATCATTGCTGCAAACTCTCGTAACCCTCGAGTTCTGTTCTCCACCCTAAACTCTGTTCTCCACCTCACTGAACAATCACCCATGGAAGCCTCGACTGAGCTGTGCGAGAACTTCCAACATTTCTTTTTAGATAAAATCGCAACCACCAGGGCTCTCATTTCTCCTCCATCTCACGATCCATCCATCCCACCTCAATCTGTTGCTGTGTTTGACCATTTTGAACCAGTCTCTCTGTCCTCTCTAGAGCAGGTCATGTGCAGCCTGAAACCATCTGGCTCCCCCTTCGATGTGGTCCCCCCTCGGCTTCTAAAGGAGGTTTTTCACACTCTAGGTCCCTCCATTCTCTCGATTGTAAATAGCAGTCTATCCTCGGGTGTGGTGCCAAAATCATTAAAACATGCTGCTGTTCAACCCCTCCTGAAAAAACCAAACCTCGACCCGTCAGTATTATCCAATTTCAGGCCTGTCTCCAGACTCCCATTTGTTTCTAAACTTCTAGAGAAAATAGTTGAGTCCCAACTAAAGTGCTTCCTGGAGGATCACGCTATCCCCGAGCTATTCCAGTCTGGCTTCAAATCCCTCCACAGCACTGAGACTGCCCTACTGAAGGTTTTTAACGACATCTTCCTATCCACAGATACTGGTGACTCTGTGCTGCTTGTCCTATTGGACCTCACATCCGCTTTCGACACCATCGACCATGAGATCCTCATTGCTAGGTTGGAGCAGTGAGGTTGTTGTTAGAACGAGTTGATGACTCAACACGTAGCAGTCCCGCCCCTGCTGCAAACAACGAATCAAATGATGAGCAGTACATGACGTCAAACTGGGCCCGGGAGCTCGGCCCGATTAGAACCTCCGTCGGTGGGGTTCCAAAACTCTGGCTGCCGCCGGCCCGAGAAGGCAAATGCGAACAACACGAACCCGGGTTAGAAGCCGGGCTGGGCCGGGGAGGGCCGTGCAGTGCAAAAACGCCAACATTGGATCAACCAGTTGGCTGATGACAGCCGAAACCAGCTGCTCACATGATGAAGGAGGACCATCAGCCCAACAATGGTTTATATTGTTTTTCAGTACATGCTCTGAAACTGGTCTGTCCAGTTGAAAATGAAACCAAAATACCACATAATTATTTAATTTAAAACAAATTACTGTACTTTGCTCAGTGACACAAAACTATTGTTCTTTATTGTATTTACTGGTATGTTTTTTCTAAAAAAATAAAATAAAATAAAAAACACTTTTACTTAATCTCACTTGAGATTGGCTTGCCGGTGGCTGGTCTGGGGCCTGAGGGGAACTGGTTTGGCTCACTGTTAGTTGCAGCTCCCCATCAGAAAAGGAAATGCAGTGAAACTTCTTTTGTAAAACCCGTTCCTGATCTGTAAAAAAGAGCAAAGTCATGATATGAGTCTGATAAAACTGAAAACATATCCTCTTTTAACATATTATGGCATACCTTGTTTTTCCTTGAAACACACTTTATAGATGTTGTCTCCAACCTTTTCAATCGGTACGCAGTCTCCTCCTCCGGAGTCTCTTCTTTTTTGAAAGTATCTCCTGATTTTCTCCTTTTCTTTGTCCGTCAGATTTCTGGCCTCAAAAAACACTGGATGCTGGTAATCATCCATTTTAGCAACAAAAAAAAATCTGAACTAATGGTAGATCTTTGTATGCCTTCAGCCTGACTGAATGGTACACTGAAGTGCAGTTTCACTTTCACTCACATTCCACCTCCTTATGATTACATAAATAATAATAATAATGTCTTTTCCTGTCATCTGTGTATGTTTCCCATACACAGACGAAATTCGTCTCTGCATTTAACCCAACCACCTACCAGGTGGTGCAGTGAGCAGCCATAGAAAGCGCCCGGGGAGCTGGAGAATTAGATGTGCACTCATAGACACCAGGTGTGTAGTGGCCGGGACGCGAACCCACGTCCTTCGGGTTCCAAGTCAAAAGCCCTGCCACTAGACCATAAACACGCCTAAAGACACATTACTTCCATGAAATCATGGCGTGTGTTGTGATTTTACTTTAGACCAAGTTTTACTGTAAAGGATTTATTATTGAGCATATTTTAGACAATAAGTTGTATAATGTGTTTGTGTAAGACGTTGAGGTAACAACTGTCATATCGAAAATGGTTTCTTAAAACACTGACATTTTTTATTGTAGTGACACATCACATATGATTAAATTCATTTTATTCAATTCAATTCAGTTCAGTTCAGTTTATTTATATAGCTCCAAGTCACAACAGAAGTCATTTCATACAGGTCTCACTTGTAAATCTTATGTATCTTTATGACCTTATGGGTCTTATTTAGGGATGCCCAATGTGCCTTACTGCATATGCCACTTTTTGCCTCTATAACTGTGACATCACACTGAATGACAGTATTTGTGAAGAGAAAAAAAAAAAAGGTTTACCTTGGTCCTAAATAAAAGGTACATAAATAAAATGTTTGTGTTAATATAAATACAAGTGTGGCATTACTTCCTTAGCTAAGAGCATGAAACAGATTAACCATGATAAGTTAGACAACGCCACCCTGGGAGTTTCACCCAGAGATTATTAACCTTATGTTTGTAACACCCCGCAGGTTTGCTTTGCACAAATTTAAACATCCGGGACAACTTTTATATAACTTAACACAATTTATTAATAATAAGTAAACAAACACATTTTAAACATCCTTTACATTCAATGTTCAGTAAATTATTCACCAAAATGGGGCTGCTATGCCAACACCACTTCTAAATAAACAAACCCAAAAACCCTTTAAACCCCAAAGATACTGACTACTCCACACAAAACAATTACTCACATAGACATAAACAATTACAATAAATATATACAGTTCACCATTCGACCGGGGTACACTCGCGTCACATTCCAGCGACAAGCAGCTGGCTGCACTGACGTCACACTCCACGCGCCGCTGTAAGGGAAACAGCTGACGACACCACGGTCAGGGAAACAGCTGACGACGCCACGGTCCGTGTTTCAATCACTCGTACAGAGCTTCCCCCAAACGGAGTCGCCAGGAACCCAGAGCGGACCCGGAAGACAGAGCATCAGTCTCCGGAAACAGAGCAGCAGTGGCAGGTGGAAGGGACCTAAAGAAAGTGAATTAATAACTACTCTTCATATAGCTGCCACAAATAGAGCTTACAAGGCCAATAGTTTCCTTACCTGCCGGCTTCACAACCACGTACACACACACACACCCTCACAGCATGAGGGGGCGGAGAAGCGCAGCGCCGCGGCCGTTTTACCTATAACAACACCTCCATTTAGGGTTTCTGTTCGATATTGCTATAGTGCAGAGAGAGACAACACCTACCCCGTAAAGGAATCAACACCGGCCCGCACCACACTCAGCGACGGGTTGCCTTGCACGGCCAACACCCACGGCCACCAGCCATTCAGCGGGAGCACGAAAACGACCTGTCCGACTGAATGCGGCAGCTAGTTATACACCACGCCCACCGCCAGCCAGCCCTACGCACCTGAGATTTATTTAGGTAATTATTCGCCTTCCTATACCACCACATTCAGTTAAGCATATGGACACACGTTTCCGATCATTTTTATGCACTCATAAGCAGTTTTTGGATGAAAATAGAGTGTTTTTAGTCGCGCTAGCGAAAACCGTTCCAATTTACGAGCGAAATTCCGGATTTACGAGAGAAATGGCGGCCGTTCCAAATTACGAGATTTCCGGTTTACGAGCGCCTCGTTGTAACGGATCTCGCTCGTAAATCGGGGACTACCTGTAGTCACAGATGAACGCAGCAACAAGAAACAGATCAGTATCAGTATGATGTGACATTTTGCAGTGTTTATTCTTATTATTTATTTATTCATGAGTCTGACAGCCTCAGGGTAGAAGCTGTTCCTCAGTCTAGTGGTTCTACATTTGATGCTCCTCAACCTCCGTCCCGAGGGGAGTGGTGCAAAGAGTGAGTGTGCTGGGTGAGTGAGGTCTTTCATGATGCAGGTGGCTCTTTTTCTGCATCTGGAGGTGTAGATGTCTGTGATGGTGGGGAGACTGACTCCCACAGACTTCTGTGCAGCCTTCACCACTCTTTGTAGAGCTTTCCTCTCTGCAACTGTGCAGCCTCCATGCCACACGTTGATGCTGGAGCACAGGACGCTCTCCACTGCACACCTGTAGAACGAGGTGAGGACTGGGCTTCTCAGACCAGCTCGTCTCAGCCGTCTGAGGAAGTAGAGTCTCTGATGACCTTTCTTGATCAGGCTGGTGGTGTTATTGCTCCAGCTGAGGTTATCATTCAAGTGTACACCCAGGTACTTGTAACTGGAGACCACCTCCACCGCAGATCCACCTATATACAGTGGGGTGTGGGTGTGTTTGTTCCTTCTGAAGTCCACAATCATCTCCTTCGTCTTCTTCACATTCATGTGAAGGTTGTTCTCTTTGCACCAGCTCTCCAGATGTTCCACCTCCTGTCTGTAGCTGGATTCATCATTATCTGTGATGCATCCCACCACAGCTGTATCATCTGCAAACTTAACAATATGACAGCCTGGATGTGTGGCTGTACAATCATATGTGAGCAGAGTGAACAGAAGAGGGCTCAGCACACATCCTTGAGGAGAGCCAGTGCTGAGGGTGATGGTGGAAGGAGAAGTTGTGGATCTTCACGGACTGTGGTCTGTTTGTTAAGAAGTCTAAGACCCAGTTACAAATAGAGGGGCTTAGTCCAAGTGTGGATAGTTTGTCTATCAGAGTTTGGGGGATCATGGTGTTGCCATGAAACATGCAGCACAGCTCTTCTCAGACCTCAGCCGTCCATCACCAGGTGCAGCAATCAGCGACTCCTCCTGCATTCCAGAAAAAAGGTCTACTAAACACCGGACAATGGGCCTCATGCACGAACCATTCGTACGCACAGATTTGTGCTTATACTGTGCGTACGAGTGATTTAGGATCATTTGTGGCATCCAACAATGTTTTCGTATCCTAGGATTTTTCTCAGATACGAACAAAATTTACGAGTGGTCCGGACCTGTCGTATAATTTAGGAGCGTCAGTCTGCTGTCATCCAGACGGGATTTCTCCACTAATAACTTCATATTTCGTTATTTAGAAAATATTTTGGGTTTAAAATATTCACGCACCATAATTATTCTTGACAATAGGTTATTCTGTTTGAATTAGAATTATAATTTTAAGTTTAATTTGTCTGGTGTGTCGCGCAGGCTTCAGTGAGTCGTGCGCTCCCCTTGGTCATCAAAGCCGCTCCTCATATTAACACCCAGGTACATAAAATTCCCATACACCGCCGCAGAACAAGTACGAATTAAGACTGATCTTCATGCTATTGCTGGACTGCTGTGCAAACACCATCAGAGCAATAGATTATTATATCTGATCCGAAATATGACCTGCAGAATGTGGTTGCGCCCCGACCAGGAGGCGCCCTGATCAGGAGGCGCCCTGATCAGGAGGCGCGCTGATCAGGAGGCGCGCTGATCAGGAGGCGCCCTGATCAGGAGGCGCGCTGATCAGGAGGCGCGCTGATCAGGAGGCGCGCTGATCAGGAGGCGCGCTGATCAGGAGGCGCCCTGATCAGGAGGCGCGCTGATCAGGAGGCGCCCTGATCAGGAGGCGCGCTGATCAGGAGGCGCGCTGATCAGGAGGCGCGCTGATCAGGAGGCGCCCTGATCAGGAGGCGCGCTGATCAGGAGGCGCCCTGATCAGGAGGCGCGCTGATCAGGAGGCGCGCTGATCAGGAGGCGCGCTGATCAGGAGGCGCCCTGATCAGGAGGCGCGCTGATCAGGAGGCGCCCTGATCAGGAGGCGCGCTGATCAGGAGGCGCCCTGATCAGGAGGCGCGCTGATCAGGAGGCGCCCTGATCAGGAGGCGCGCCCTGATCAGGAGGCGCCCTGATCAGGAGGTGCGCGCTGACCAGGAGGTGCGCGCATCATTTGTGCTGCAAAACATGTTGGCATCTTGCAGCGTGGCATTTATTGTCCACCATCTCCTGACCACCTCCTGTCCGTGCTGCGGCGAGATGTTTGTTTGAAGCCATTTTCAGATCAAACCATTTATTCTTGATTTCTGATACTGTACGACCCACGGGACACACAACATATGCACTACAATATTAATATGAAGTTAGTAGTTTCGAGACAATTTAAAATGCTTCTGTTGAAAAACACATCCGACACTTGCGGGGGGGGGGGGTAGCGGTGCGCCACAGCTCTTCTGAATAAGTGAAACTATAATGTAACACAGTCACTAAAATTAAAGGTATTTGACCATCCGACACTTGCGGGGGGGTGGGGGGGTAGCCACAGCGCCACTGAGAGCAGATCTCTGAACGCGTGAAGTTCCTCCTTTTACTTCGAGTTTGAATGAATGGACACTTCCTGCTGTCAGAAGGCAGGAAGCGTGGCCTTATATGGTGTTTTGAGGGGTGGAAATTATGTAAATTACATTCCCGCGAGCACGCGCAGGTGAGTAGAACAGGTGGGATCCATCAACTTTAAGCAGCCCGTTTACACGCTTTTCCTCATGATAGAAGACGTTGTTGGATCTGACGTGGCATGTTCGTACGAACGCTTCGTACGAACAAAAGTAGGAGGAATTTAGGATAAAAATAATGAGCTGCAATTCTCTGTCATTTTTTCATCATTTGACTTCTTGTTTTTGTGAAATATACACATTTCAGACAGCTACTTTCAGGAAAACTGTTGGAAAACTGTTGGAATCTGGAGAATAGTTGAATCTCTTGGAATCCTGGCAAAAAACCAATGCAGATATGTTCCTGTCTTTGATTTATACATCTACCTTATAATGTTTTTCTAGTCTTTGATACTTTGTTTTAAAAGAAAAAATATATATATATATAAATATATATGTCTCTCTTGTGTTTATTGTCTATTGTTTAAGGAAATTCTACCATTGCTGTTAATCATTCTTTAGTTTGTAGCAGGTCACTTTTTTAAATGAGTCCACGAGGCTCAATGACATTTACCTGACTAAATAAAGGTTGATTGTAAAAAAACAACAGTACTGTAGTGTCAGGCTACAAACCAAAACTTTCTGATGGTGTTATATATCATAAAATCAATCACCTTTATTTTACCAGGTAAAGCCCGTTCGAGATCTCTTTTACAAGGGTGACCTGGTCAAGTGGTCAGCAGGGTTAGCAACCGGTGTTAGCAACTTATTTATTTAGCAAAATAAAGCAACCACTGTACAGTTTCTTCAACATATCGTAAACCCCCTACATGTTTTGCTGTGCAGTGAGCGAAGACGTTTTTTTTTTTAGCTGTAAAGCCAGTTTTTCTTTTTCCCAACGAGAAAAATATATATTAAATCTATTACCTTCGACGTTCATCTTTCTTCTTTGACATGTTCTGTGTCAGGAGTGCATAACTGGTAGTCTGGAGTGCATATATGTTTAGTAATTTATTATATTCCGAAACAGCAACAAAAACAATGCGTGCGTCCATCTTGTTTTACCACCGGGGTAACCGGAACGTGTTTTCAAGTGGTAGATGGGGAGATGACGTCACTGCCACTTCGTAGTTCCCAAAATACGAAGTAACTGGAACGCAGCATATGTTCAGGTTCTAGAACAACATATGCTCCATCTAGACGTCATCTCTTTCAGGGAAGACCCTCATTTTTCAACAAGACAATGCCAGACCACATTCTGCAGCAATCACAACATCATGGCTACGTAGGAGAAGGATCCGGTACTGAAATGTCCAGCCTGCAGTCCAGATCTTTCACCTATAGAGAACATTTGGTGCATCATAAAGAGGAAGGTGCGACAAAGAAGGCCCAAGACGATTGAACAGTTAGAGGCCTGTATTAGACATGAATGGGAGAGCATTCCTATTTCTAAACTTGAGAAACTGGTCTCCTCTGTCCCCAGACGTCTGTTGAGTGTTGTAAGAAGAAGGGGGGATGCCACACAGTGGTAAAAATGGACTTGTCCCAACTTTTTGGGGATTTGTTGACGCCATGAAATTTTGAAACAACATATTTTTCCCTTAAAATGATACATTCTCTCAGTTTAAACTTTTGATCTGTGATTTGTGTTCTATTCTGAATAAAATATTAGATGTTGGCACCTCCACATCATTGCATTCAGTTTTTATTCACAATTTGTTTAGTGTCCCAACTTTTTTGGAATCCGGTTTGTATATATAATTATACTTATAACATCATTAGAAAGTATTTTATATGGTACATGTTAATACAAGATGTATTTGGTGTCCACCACAACCCAACTGAGTGTGTATCTGATGAACACCTGAATCCAAACACCTGTGTGAGCTTGTCACTACTGTATAAGATTTCTCCATAAGGATGTTCAATAGTGGATGTGGGGACCCACAGACCTGTCTCCACAAGACATGGTGGTAACAAAGGGAGGACCGGAGCCACAGACACACAGCCGCCCCCAAGCCCGGAGCCCCGGGAGTCCCCCGACAGGAACAACTGCACCCCCCAGAGAGAAGCAGAGGAAAGCCTCTGGTGACTCCCAGCAACCACAATGCAGAGATCCCAAGAGGCTGCAGCGACGAGCCCACAGGCCACGCCGGCAACCCGCCCCTCCAGAGTAGGTCTGGCCATGGACACCGAGCCCCATTCCCAAGATCATACCACCCCCCAACAGAGGCCCGACAGAGCCAGGGCACCCAGGCTCCTGCAGGCAGCTGGGGTAGTACAGTAGCCCCTCAATACTTTACGGTTCGACTTTTGCAGACTCGCTGTCTTTCGGCTTTTCAACAGAAGACTGTACACGGCACACAATTGTCTGATTTATGGAAGGCGACCAACCAGAGCACTGTGTATCCCGGGCGCTGAGTGGCTCAGTACCCGTCACATCAGTCTGCTCTCTTTCACTGTGCTCTTTTAGAACATTTAGAGAGTTTAGAACATTGTTAAGAACATTACATTTGTGTGGGAAGGGTTTATAAAGCTTTAAAATAGATATAAATACTAAAAGAAATATAATGTTTCTACTTCGTGGATTTTCACCATCGCAGGGTTGTCTGGAATTTAACCCACACGATAAGTGAGGGACTACTGTGTTGATAAGAAATTAGTGTTATTATTTCTATGAAGTTCCTTGTTGTTTTTTAATTAATGTGTTTTTGTGTGTGTTCTACAGGCTTACCGCCTCAACAGGACGTCAGCAGAGGTAGCAAGGAAAGCAGCTGATGATGTCACCAAACAGTCTGGTTAGCATTGTTGTGTACAGTTCAACTACATGTTATTTGGATAGCCATATGTGCAACATCAACTGGACTCTTTGTGTGTGTGTGTGTGTGCGTGCGTGTGTGTGCGCGTGCGTGCATATGCTTTTTCAGGTCGTAAACGCTATGTGGCTGGGGCACTGGGTCCCACCAACAAAACCCTTTCTGTATCGCCTTCTGTGGAGAAACCGGATTTCAGGAACATAAGTAACATAACTTTTTTATAAATAATTTTGTGCTTTTGTTACAGAAGTAAACACTGGGCATATTTATAAAAATCTAACCTTTTTTTTTGTTTGTTTTTTTGTTTGTTTGTAAACATTTTTGTGCTTTATGGTGTCTGGAAATTAATATAAAAGTAGAGATGTTACCAACTGCCTATAAGAACACAGCAGTTAATTGTGAGGTCAATGTAAATGTATTATACTGCAGCATATTATTTTAGAAAAGATTTTAGACTCTAAAACGGGGGTGCCCAACACGTTGATCATGATCTACCAGTCGATCATAAAGGTATTCAGTGTAGATGGTATGGCATTAAAAAATAGACGTCACTTGATCATCCATTTATGAAATTTGTCTCTTGACTGACAGACAGAGCAGCCAGTCTGAGGCTCCGTTTACACGACGTGAAAAGTTCTTCTGTTCATTTACAGACAACATCCTCACTCTCTGAAACTGTAGGTTTCTGAATCTAGGTCTCAGAGTGGAGATTTTCAGGGGAACCCCGCCACAGAGGGGTGAAATGCTCCATAAGTGTGAAGTGGCACATGCACACCACAGCCAGCTGCAGTCCAAAGTTTTCCTGCTCTAACAACAGTTATAATAAATAACAACAGTTATAATAAATAACAACAAGTTATAATAAATAACAACAAGTTATAATAAATAACAACAGTTATAATAAATAACAACAGTTATAATAAATAACAACAGTTATAATAAATAACAACAGTTATAATAAATACTAACAGTTATAATAAATAACAACAGTTATAATAAATGTAACAATAGTTATAATAAATGTAACAATAGTTATAATAAATGTAACATTTATAATAATTATAACAACAGTTATAATAAATGTAACAACAATTATAATAAATGTAACAACAGTTATAATAAATGTAACAACAGTTATAATAAATGTAACAGTTATAATAAATGTAAATGTTTTAACACTTGGCTCCAGCAAACTGGTTGGTCCACTTACCGGTAAGTTGTTTACTTGGTGGGGGAACAGCGTGCTGGAACTACTCTGACCGATGAAGCCCTCTGGAGTGAGGGTGAAACGTTTCTACTAAAAAAGAAACTGTCCAGATGACCTGATTGAGAATTATCAGATTTGATACCTGGATTATTGAGAATGGACTTTCTTGTTTTGGCACTGTGTTTTCAGGTATATACAGTAAGTAATCCCTCACTTTTCACGGGGGTTACATTCCAGACACCCATGATGAGTGAAAATCCGCTAAGTAAAGATATTATACTGTATTTATTT
The DNA here is from genome assembly GCA_038048925.1 of Garcialebias charrua. Lineage (NCBI taxonomy): Eukaryota > Metazoa > Chordata > Actinopteri > Cyprinodontiformes > Rivulidae > Garcialebias > Garcialebias charrua. Next base: position 27,135 of record JBBPBX010000200.1, on the reverse strand, counting down.
TAGTATTCATATATATTTTAAGGCTTTATAAATCTTTCTTACACTCTTGCAATGTTCTTGACAATGTTCTAAACTCTCTAAAAGAGCACAGCGAAAGAGACTGCTCTGCTGTGACAGACAGCCTCAGAAAGAGAAAGGAGGGGCCCCTCAGCATTCATTGAGCAGGCCAGGCCACCGGGAAATGCCCAGGTGCTCCTGATTGCCAGTCCGCCCCTCAGCACAATGCTCTGGTTGGTTGCCTTCCATCAGTCAGTTGTCTGTTGTGTACAATCTTACGTTGAAAATCAGCAAAAGAGTGAGTCTGCGAAAGTCGAATCGTGAACTATTAACCAGCCAATAAAAACTAGAGTTATTTTCATGCATGAGCTTCCCACGCCCCCGCCTGTCCCAGCCCCAACGCCGCGCACGTTCTCATTCAAAGGATTGGAAAGCGATGCAGGACTGTTTTGTATGTTACACAAATGTATTAAATTCCCCTTCTTAATCCCTGATCAGGACTTTTATTTTTTTTAATTTTTTTTCAAAAGTCAAATACAGTAATCGCTTCATTCACCGTTCTGTGCCGCTCCCTCTGCCGACTGCAATGAATGAGGAAATTAAATTGTCACGAGCGAATTAAAGTAGGGTTCAACGTGGCTGCCCGAGGCTCTGAAGATTTCCTGGTCTTCTGGTGTGCTGGACTAGCGCTCCATGGTTTTATTTTATTTTTTTAGAACGTTTTATTAACATATAAACACAGAATATTGAAGCGGCTCCGAGCGGACATGCAGCAGGAGGCGGAGCTGAACTCAAGTTCAGCAGAGCACGGACTGTGGCTCCCCCTCAGAGCCATATATGGCTCTGAGGGGGAGGGAGCAGAATGCTTTTCCCTGCTGAAAATATTTCTAAGTCCTACGCACAACAGAAAGTTACACATAGCACCTTTAAGTGCATCAACAAGAGAGAAATTATCAGTGACACAGACTATGGGTGGAGGACAAGTAGTACTACCAGCATTGAGTTTAGAAAACCGTGTGGAAAGAAAAATGGCATTATCCATCCCCTCAGACATAGCTAGTGTTTCACCTGCAAGTGTACTTCTGACAATTCTCTTAATTCTCTTTGACTGCCATAAAATGGGAGAGAACACTGGCCCTCATTCACGAAAATGTTCGTATTTTTATCCTAAATTTCTCCTACTTCTGTGCATATGAAGCGTTCGTACGAACATGCCACGTCAGATTCAACAAAGTCTTCTATCCACAGGAAACGTGTGTAAACGGGTTGCGTAAATTTAATGAATCCCACCTGTTCTATCAACCTGCGCGTGCTCGCGGAGAGGTCATTTACATAATTCCCACCCCTCAAAACACCATATAAGGCCACGTTTCCTGCCTTTTGACAGCAGGAAGTGTCCATTCATTCTAAATCAAGAAGTAAAAAGAACTTCACGCGTTCGGAGATTGAAGTTCTGCTCTGCACCGCTACCCCCCCACCCCCGCAAGTGTCGGATGGTCAAATATCTTTAATTTTAGTGTACTGTGTTACATTATAGTTTCACTTATTCAGAAGAGCTGTGGCGCACCGCTACCCCCCACCCCCCCGCAAGTGTCGGATGTGTTTTTGAACAGAAGCATTTTAAAATGTCTCGAAACTACAGTTAACTTCATATTAATATTGTAGTGCATATGTTGTGTGTCCCGTGGGTCGTACAGTATCAGAAATCAAGAATAAATGGTTTGATCTGAAAATGGCTTCAAACAAACGTCTCGCCGCAGCACGGACAGGAGGTGGTCAAGGAGTCTGCGAGACGCGTGCCAACATGTTTTGCAGCACAAATGAGTCATGCGCGCACCTCCTGGTCATCGCGCAACCACATTCTGCAGGTTATATTTCGAATCAGATATAATAATCTATTGCTCCGATGGTGTAGCACAGCAGTCCAGCAATAGCATGAAAATCAGTCTTAATTCGTACTTGTTCTGCGGCGGTGTATGGGAATTTTATGTACCTGGGTGTTAATATGAGGAGGGCTTTGATGACCAAGGGGAGCGCACGACTCACTGAAGCCTGCGCGACACACCAGACAAATTAAACTTAAAATTATAATTCTAATTCAAACAGAATAACCTATTGTCAAGAATAATTATGGTGCGTGATTTTTTTAAACCCAAAATATTTTCTAAATAACGAAATATGAAGTTATTCGTGGAGAAGATCCGTCTGGATGACAGCAGACTGACGCTCCTAAATACGACAGGTCCGGACCACTCGTAAATTTTGTTCGTATCTGAAAAAAATCGTAGGATACGAAAACATTGTTGAATGCCGCAAATGATCCTAAATCACTCGTACGCACAGTTTAAGAACAAATCTGTGCGTACGAACGGTTTGTGAATGAGGGCCTATGTCACCCATTTTAAAAAATGAGGTGCCCACCCTGAGTGCCCCATCTGAAAGATTACCAAAAGATGCATCTGTGAATGTAACCATCTTTAAGTTACTGTTTTCTCCAAAGTGTTGAAAACTCAGTTAACTGACTTTGCCTTGAGCTTACGCATAACTCTGTTTGCTTCACTGATGGTAAATGGTAAATGGTGCTCACTTACATAGTGCTTTCCAGCCCCCTATGAGGGGCCCCAAAGCGCTTCACAGTACCAGCCATCCACCCATTCATACACACATTCATACACCAGTAGCAGTAGGTTGCCATGCAAGGCGCCAGCCAGTCCTACCGGGAGCAATTCGGGGTTAAGTGTCTTGCCTAGGGACACAACAAGGTATGCAGTGACCGGGGATCGAACCTGGGACCTTGCGGTCCTGAGACGGCTGCCCTGCCTGTACACCATCTCGGCCCTTGATGGTCTGTATTGTAGCCTGTTTGAGACTACATGCTAAATTAATAGCATCAAACATGACATCAGGCCTGCTCTGTCTCGCCACCCACAGGAGTTGGCCTATCTTGGATTTGAGCTGCTCTCTCTCCTTTTCAGTGAGAGGCGAAGCTGACTCTGCTGCTCGTGAGGGTGAGAGGTGTATAGGCTGCAGGTGTTGAATGTATGTGTCTTGGTGCATGTGTACCTTCCTACCCTCAGTAACAAGATCCACACCCACATAGGAAAAGCTATTATGTGCTTCACAACCGACGTTAAACTTTGACCTGAGGTGAGGTATGACTGACTCTGAAAACATGTGTAATCCACCCCATATAAAATCATCAACATGACAAGCAAGTACACCAGTTACATTCTTGCTCTCATCCAGCCAATAGAAAACGGCAGGGTCAACCTTAGACACGATGCCGCCTGCTTCAATCATGATGTTTTTTACCCTGTTATACCAATACAGTGATGCATCAGCTAAACCATACATGCATTTTCTCAGTTTCCAAAGCATGCCTGTGCTATTGGCCTCTGGGGGAGGTTTGATGAAAATGTCTCTGGACAGTTCCATTCCTGGTAAGAAGGCAGATTTAATGTCCATTGAGTGAAGTTCCCATTGTTTTTGACATACAACTGCCACCAGGAGTCTCAGTGACTCTGAAGCACAGGTTGGTGAGTCCTTTTGTAGATCAGAAACTTGTAACTCCTCAAATCCTCGTGCAACAAGCCTTGCTTTTGGTACTAATCCATTTTCACTCTCTTTCAGAGTGCACACCCAAACGAGTGGAGATACACTTTTGTCCTTTGTCCTCAGTTTCTTCAAACACTTGATTCTGTTTCTGGCTTTTTATTTCATTTTCCTTTGCTTCATCAAATGACATGTCCTTAATCACAAAAACATCCTCGTGTGTATCCGTATCATGAACATTTGCCTGGACATGAAGATCCTCCAACTGTGACAGATCAGCTGATGCACTGTTGCCAGCCACTTCTGCCGACTCAAGCAGCTCCAAGTTATACCAGTTATTGTATTTCCCAGTTGCTTTGCCTACACATCCCAACACTTTTGCTTTTTGTGAGACACCCTCTGTATTCCTACCATACCATACCATACCATTTTATTTATAAAGCACTTTAAACAGGAACAAGTCCACACCAAAGTGCTGGACAAACAAACACGCAACAGGCAACACAGACAATGAAGTACAACACGAAAAACATAAAAACATTGCAGATCATAAATCAAACGATCCATTACAAATCAGCTGGCATTGAAAGCAATGGAGTAATAGTGAGTTTTTAACCGGGATTTGAAAACCGAGAGGGAGGGGGCCTATTATTCCTGTATGTCACAATTTGACCTGCCTTGATGATGGTGTTCCCAGTGTGTTGTCTCTTGGCCTCTGAGTTTTCAGGAGCAGGCAAAGGATCATTCTCAGGATTTACTGCATTAGTGTCTCCTACTTCCTCTTCATTCATGTCCACTGTATGTTGTCCTTAATTGTTCTCCTCAGTGCAGGTAAGTTGAGGTTATTCATGCTCCTGAGTAACTTTCCTTAATCTGAGATGGTGCACTCTGACACAGGTGCCTCCATGTCTAACAAAAACGACTGCACCATCTCGACCAATGACCACTCCTGGTCCTTTCCATTGTGGACAGTTCATTTGTTTGTAAAAGACTTTGTCTCCAGTTTCGTATCGCTCATCTGTAGGCCGTAGTTGTTTCTTCAGTGCTCTGCATATCCTTTCTGAACATTCTGCTTCTGTAAAAGCTTTTCTTGCAGCATGCAAGGCTGAAATGTGTTTGGCAACCCATTCACTCTTGGTGGTGCCCTCTAGAGCTGGGGCTTTGTCTATTAACACAGAGGGTAGGTTGGGATTCTGCCCGAACACCAGCTGATATGGGCTAAATCCATGGACACTTTGCATAGAGTTCTTTGCCTTCAGAGCCCAGTCCATGGCAGTCTCCAGTCACATCTAGTACTTGCTTTGACCTTCATTAGGATCTCAGAGTTTGATTATGACGTTCTAGCAGTCCATTACTCCACGGGCTGTAAGCAGGTGTGGTTTTAACTTCAATATTAAAGTTTTCAGCCATATCTCGCACTTCCTCGTTATTAAACTCGCCACCATTGTCACCGAATAACTTTTGTGGTGGGCCATGCACACTGATCCAATCATGGATAAAACGTTTGACTATTTCAGAAGACCTCTTGGTAGTTAAGACACTACCAGCACTGAAGCGGGTGAACTGGTCAATAATATGTAGGTACCACACCCCATTTTCAAGCTCATGCAGATCTACAGCAACTGTTTCATTATATGTAGACGCTAATAGTAAACCAACAGCAGGTTTTGGTTTGGTCTTATAATATTTCTGACACATTTCGCACTGGTTCACAACCTTTTTCATCAGACTGTTGCACTCTGTCCTTATTGCAAGAACTAGTCAAAAGTCTTTGTATTTTATCAGCAGAGGCATGTCCAAACTGTTTATGAAGTTTCTCCAAAACTTTCATCTTTTCACTTGTGTTCATATTGTCAGTTGTAGTCAGTATTTCTTCCTCAGTAGCAGCCAATAGATCATCAGAGTGAGTAGGATTTTTATTTTCACTGTCCACAATGTTCACACAGTAATGACCAGAGCTAGTAAAGTCCAGTTTGACAGGCTGGTTGAACATCATTGCACTGTCCCTTTCCATATCCAAAACTGTCCCAGCCCTTTTTAACGATGTTTTACTCAGAAGTAGTGGAATGTCAGCAGGTACCACTTCAGTTTCTATATTACACCTTTTGTTGCCGATCTTAGCAGCTATCCTTACCTTTTTGACGGAGTGGACGACTCTTCCATCTCCAAACTTAAAGGGCCCGTGACTTTGTGTTTCTGTCTCTTTCATCATCTTCACACTTTTCTTTTGTAACACAGTACTGTAGTTATCCAGCCACTCTTGTCCACAAACTGTCCGAGTACAAGCAATGTCTATTATTGCTGAGCCAAAACATTCTGTCATGAATATTTTTGCATCTGTTGGTGATTCTTTGGTGTATAGTCTTATATTGCACTCTTCCACTTCTGTTGCATCATCGGTTATTTTAACACTTTCAGCTTTGTGCGGACAGTCTAAAAGTACTTTGGCACACTGCACATTTTGATCGTCGTCCGTACTTATCCAGTGGGTTTGTACCAGGCTGTGGAGTGCTGGGCTGTGGAGTTTTCTGACGAGTAGTTTGCCAACAGGACTTGCCTTTTTGCCACCGTTGCTCTGTAACAAACACGGACTCCTGGTTAATATTTTCTGCTGTTGCACTCTTTTTTCTTTCTTTTTTTTTTTTGCCAAATATTCTCTTCAAAGCAGATTTCATTGAAGCAAAAGTTATATCTGAACATGCTGTTAGAGCCAACAGTCTGTCCATAATATCCAAACACACGGTGTCCAAAAGCTTAAAAGCCAAAACCGCGTGGGGTAGCTCCATGTTGTATTTTTTCATGCGCGAGTAACGCTGCTCGAAATCAATAATATAGTCCGCCATCGACATGTTTGCTTCTTTAATGACCCGGTCAAAATCTGAGTACGCTTCATAGACCCTGTCCTTTTCCTCTTTTAGGAACAAATCATCTAGCTTAGCTAACAATGTAGTTATTCCAGTGTCTTTATTTAAATCGTCTACCGGAATTTCCATCGCTGTGTCTCGCGCCCTTCCAGACAGTGACTGCAAGCGCTTGCTTTTTCTTCTCCAAATCTGTAACTCTCGTCCAAACGTTGACTTCATTCTTCCAACTTTCAAAAGGCTTTCCTTCTTCAAACGTTGGTGGAACTCTGTAGTTAGAAACCATCGTCTGCTACCAATGTTAGTCAATAAAGATAACTTCCCCTTTTGGATCCAACAGAACTTTATTCCACCATGCTCATCTCCAACAGAGTCACAGAAACTACAGAATAAGAGTGTAAAACACCTTAACATGCGCTACTGGCATGACAGTGCCCCCTAGCGGATTGGCATGTAAACTAAGCAAAACAAAGGAGTACACATCCATCCATTCATCCATCCATCCACTCACTTCTTTCTTTTTGATTCGCTGGGGGTCACTGGTGCTCATGTCCAGCAGTCACTGTGCGAGAGGCGGGTACACCCTGGGCAGGTCTTCAGTCCATCACAGGGACACATAGAGACAAACGAGACAAACAACCATTCACTCTCTCTCTCTCACCTAGGGATAATTTAGAGTTACCATCAGCCTAACATGCATGTTTTTGGTCTGTGGGAGGAAGCTGGAGTACCCGGAGGAAACCCACACATGCACAGAGAGAACATGCAAACTCCACCCAGAAAGGTCCCGGCCAAGATTTGAACCGGCGACTTGCTTGCTGAGAGGCAGCAGCTCTACTGCCTACAAATAATCTATTCCAGATAATTAGACAGATTTTTTTCTAAAATAATCCAACAGTAAATATTTACAGAATATTTACAGAACATCTGGTTTAGACGTCAGAATGTGGGTCTGGTCTAGACTGCAGTTTCAAAGTTATATTTTTTACAGTTTATCGTGTATGACGTCACCCTGCTTCAACAATAACAGTTTAAAACGTGAAAGTTACTTTTTTTTAGCGCTTAACATACATTTAGTGTCTGACCCTTTGAAGAGACAAATAACAGCAAAAAGTGTTGTTTTTATAAAATATATTTTATTTAATGTGGACCCAATGACTTGAAAAGGAAGACGCAGGTAAAAAATAATGGAAGGGTGTTTTTTTTTTTAAGTGTTTGAAGCCTGGAGTGAAGCCTCAGCAAATTCAGAACAAAGTTAACATGTTTGTCTTTGCACATCTGTTTTTGTCGTCAGCATTTGATGAGTTGGTAGAAGCCTACTCGGAGCAGGCCCGGGGTCTGTTGGATGGAGGGGCAGACGTCCTTCTGGTTGAAACCATCTTTGACACAGCCAACGCCAAGGTAACTTTGTTCTTCTCTGAAACGGGGAAAGAATTTCACATAAAATATGTGCACCTATACATAATTAGCTTAGTGTTTCCCCTACAATTGTATAGGCAGGGAGCACCGGCCCGTCAACAGAACCGAGCGCCACCCTGCCTACCGAACGCTCCCTCCCCCCCAACTCCACCACGTGTCGGCACTGACAGACTGACTGCTAAACTAGCAGCTCGCACTGCAGGTGCACTAGCTGAAAATCTAAAAGCAGCCTCTTCCCTCATGCTGAACACTCACGCTG
>JBBPBX010000200.1:0-18641 GCA_038048925.1 Garcialebias charrua | reverse complement strand
CTCAGGACGACGTGTACCTGTCTGTCTGTCCGTCCCCCCCCATTCCCGGGACAAAAATCACGGACGAGATGAGCGGCAAGTTATGTAGGGGAGAAACACTGTAGCTACATTAGCATCATTTGCTGTAGCAGTGACATTTTCAACACATTACAGGTTGTCCCCGACTTACGAGCGAGTTCCGTTCCTACGAATTGCTCGTAAGACGAAAATTCGTATGTCGGAACCCGAAACACGTGTCGCTCGTAAGTCCGGATTTTTGGACGTAAGTCGGAAAATGTATGCTAGCGCTGCGCCGAATACCCATTTTTCAACACAAACGTACATACTGGTTCATAAACATGCACAGAACTTTGTTTACAAACGGTTAGCTAACACATTTTCATCTAAAAACACATACCAGTGCTGTATTTTCTGTACAACTTTACTGTTCGTTAGTCTGCTCGTAAGTCCGGAATGTCGTATGTCAATGACGTCGTAAGTCGGGGACAACCTGTATTACACAAAGCCAAACAAACACTAGTAGAAAGCTAAGATTTAGATGTGCCCTCTCACAGGGCAGAAACCACATGAATAACATTTGTAATTTTAACGTCTTCAAAACATGAAATCAGCCAGTCTGAAACTCAAAGCCGAATGCTAAGCCATCCTTGTAGAAAGAGGATGTCCTCTCGGCGCACAAAATGACAGTTACCATCAAATAAGGTTGTATTTTATTTGACAAACACGAATATCACATCAAATACAAAATACAATATGCACTGTGCTCACACACATTAGTGTGCATCAAATATGTTTGTCAAGAACCTTATACAGTTTCCATAAGTATCTGGAGCCCTGTTAAGTGATGCACTGCAGTAATTCAGGTGTATTTGAAAGTGTTAGAAGAAAGTGACTTTATTCATTTAAAACACACGTTCTGTATGCTGCACACTGTCAAACAGATGTTTGGGGAGCTCTTTAATGTTTACCTTCTTATTTGTCGTCAGGCTGCCCTGTTTGCCATCGACCTGCTTTTTGAGAAGAGCTACGAGAGGAAGCCGATAATTGTACGTTTATGCTTCACTCATGTTCTTTTGATTTTTGTTCACCTGTTTTATAACTGGCAGATTGTTGCTTATAAAATAAAAAATACATTAATTGGTTGATTTAACTTAAAGTTTGTCTATTACGGTAAGTTGCTGACACCAAATATGAAATTACTGTAATTTCTGGACTATAGAGCGCACTCAAATAAAAGCTGCACACACAAAATTAAACCAAAAAAAATATATTTTTGTACATGTATAAGCTGTGGGAGTTCTCGTTGTAACATGAGATATTTAGACAGAAACATTTTTTTTTTTTTTACTTTTAATTAAATGCATACCAGTAACAAGAAACCAGAAGTTTACATACACTATTTAAAAAGACACATTTGCATTTTTTTTCACACTCTCTGACGTGAAAGCACAATAAACTTTTCCCGTTTTAGGTCAATTAGGATTTCCAACAATTTTTTCTATTTGCGAAATGCCAGAATAATGAGAGTGAGAACTTTTTAAGGCATTTTTATTACTTTCTTCCAAGTCAAAAGTTGAAATACAGTAAGATTACTATGCCTTTAAACAATTTGATGTCATGTCTTTGGAAGCTTCTAATAGGTTTATTGATAACATCTGGAATTGAAGACACACCTGTGGATGTGATTTTAAGGAACACCTGAAACACACTGCTTCCTTGTGTAACTTCATGGGAAAGTCAAAAGAAATCAGCCAACATGTCAGGAAGAGAACTGTGGACTTGCACAAGTCTGGTTCATCCTTGGGTGCAATGTCCAGACGCCTGAAGGTGCCTCGTTCATCTGTACAAACAATTATACTCAAGTACAAACAAGATGGGAATGTTCAGCCATCATACTGCTCAGGAAGGAGGAGGGTTGTGTGTCCCAGAGATGAACGTGCTTTGGTCCAAAATGTGCAGATCAACCCAAGAACAAAAGACGTTCAATACAGAAACAACTGGACTTTATTTGTAACAGAAGACATTTCGCTTCCCATCCGGGGAACTTTATCAATTCAATGAGGAGACTGTGAGAGAGAGAAGAGAAGTTATAAGCANAATAAAACAAGCCAAGAAACCAGAAGTTTACATACACTATTTAAAAAGACACATTTGCATTTTTTTTCACACTCTCTGACGTGAAAGCACAATAAACTTTTCCCGTTTTAGGTCAATTAGGATTTCCAACATTTTTGTCTATTTGCAAAATGCCAGAATAATGAGAGTGAGAACTTTTTAAGGCATTTTTATTACTTTCTTCCAAGTCAAAAGTTGAAATACAGTAAGATTACTATGATTACTATTACTTGATGTCATGTCTTTGGAAGCTTCTGATAGGTTTATTGATAACATCTGGAATTGAAGACACACCTGTGGATGTGATTTTAAGGAACACCTGAAACACACTGCTTCCTTGTGTAACTTCATGGGAAAGTCAAAAGAAATCAGCCAACATGTCAGGAAGAGAACTGTGGACTTGCACAAGTCTGGTTCATCCTTGGGTGCAATGTCCAGATGCCTGAAGGTGCCTCGTTCATCTGTACAAACAATTATACTCAAGTACAAACAAGATGGGAATGTTCAGCCATCATACCGCTCAGGAAGGAGGAGGGTTGTGTGTCCCAGAGATGAACGTGCTTTGGTCCAAAATGTGCAGATCAACCCAAGTCAAAAAAGACGTTCAATACAGAAACAACTGGACTTTATTTGTAACAGAAGACATTTCGCTTCCCATCCGGGGAGCTTTATCAATTCAATGAGGAGACTGTGAGAGAGAGAGAGAAGTTATAAGCAGGCTGAGCCACTGACACGCACCAACCTATGTAAATTGGAAGCTAACACACACACATACTTAGCTTAGCTTATACTTAGCTTCCAATTTACATAGCTTGGTGCGTGTCAGTGGCTTAGCCCGTTTATAACTTCTCTCTCTCACAATCTCCTCATTGAATTGATAAAGCTCCCCGGATGGGAAGCGAAACGTCTTCTGTTACAAATAAAGTCCAGTTGTTTCTGTATTGAACGCCTTTTTTGATTTATCATGTCCTGGACGACTGAGAATCTTCACCAGCAGGTCAACCCAAGAAGAAAAGAAAAGAGCTGGTGAAGATGCTGGCTGAAGCTGGTAAGAGTCATTATCCACAGTGAAACTGGATCGACATTGGCTGAAATGCCACTCTGCCAGGAAGAAGTCGTTACTTCAAAAGAAACATTAAAAAAATTTAATGTTTACAAATGCACACAGGGACAAAGACCTTAATTCATGGAGACATGTCCTGTGTCTGATGAAACTAAAACTGAACTGTGGCCATAATGACCATCGCTACGTTTGGAGGAAAAAGCCTGAGAACACCACCCGACTGGGAAACACGGGGGTGGCAGCATTATGTTGTGGAGATGTTTTGCTGCAGGAGGGACTGGTGCACTTCACAAATAGATGGCATCATGAGGAAAGAACATGATGTGTAAATACTGAAGAAACATCTCAAGACAGCAGCCAGGAAGTTGAAGCTTGGCCTCAAATGGTTTGTCCAAATGGACCATGACCCGAAGCTTCTTGCCAAACTGGTTACAAAGAGACTCGAGGAGAACAAAGTCGATGTTCTGGAGTGGCCATCACAAAGCCCTGATCTCAGTCCTATTGAAAATGTATGGGCAAAGCTGAAAAGGCATGTGAGAGCAAGGCAGCCTCCAAACATGGCCCAGTTCCACCAGTTCTGTCAGGAGGAATGGGCCAAAATTCCTGTCAACTTGTGAGAAGCTTGTGGAAGGATATCCAGAACATTTGACCCAATCATACAGTTTAAGGGCAATGGTACCAATACTAATGAAGTGTATTTAAACTTTTGACTTGGAAGAAAGTAATAATAATAATATTATTCTGACATTTCGCAAATAGAAAAAATGTTGGAAATCCTAAATGACCTAAAACGGGTAAAGTTTATTCTGATTTCACGTCAAACAGTGTGGGAAAAAAATGCATGTGTCTTTTTAGATAGTGTATGTAAATTTCTGGTTTCAACTGTATGTACAGTAAATGTTTTTTTCTGAACAATGCCTTTAACACAGCTGGTTAAAAAAATACAGTAGCTTACCAGGAAAAGTCACTGATAGCTATCTTCTTCTTCTTCCTGTGCACTAAAACGTCTAAAATCGTCTTCAGTGTCAGAATTGAACAGCGTCAGAAAAACTTCATCACACATGTCCTCAGTCTCTTTTGTTGTAAAAAAAATAAAATACAGTAGCCTACCAGGAAGTCAATAATCGCTATCTTCATCTTCCTCCTGCTGCAAGCTTGTGCTCAGAGTAGTAAAAGTTGCTCTCCACATGAGGGGGATTCACTCCTCCCCTCCTAACTTCATAGATACGACTGTGACTTGTTCGGTAATTTCATTGGTCAATTTATTTATTTTATTTTATATATTTTTTTACTTACGTTACCTTTATTTAAACAGGTAGTCTCATTGATTCAAAAGACGTTCTATACAAAAACAACTGGACTTTATTTGTAACAGAAGACCTTTTGCTCTTCATCCAAGGAGCTTTCTCAATTCAAAGACAGTGAGTGTGGGGTTCAGGTTATAAAGGCTGAGATCATAGATACGCACATACCTATGTAGATTGACAAATCACACCTCACACCTTAACAGTAGGTCCACCCTAAGGACAAAACACCCACACACAAACAGAGTGGTGTAGTGTACGCGGTCCAGTGTAGCGAGGACTGTCCAGACCTCTACAGCTCGTTAGTCCATTAAAAAAAACATAAATTAACTGCAGCATTGTATAAGCCGTGGGGTTCAAAGCTTGTAAAAAATGTAGTGGCTTATAGACCGGAAATTACAGTACCTTATTTTTCTCTAAATATATTATAATGCAGGTTTAAGCATTTGCTGTGTTCACTGTTTGTAAATAAAATAGGTTTTATGAGATGTGCAAAACACTGCATTCACATTTATGATTTTGAGCTGTGTTTTTACACATCTGAATTTTTTTCGGATTGGAATTTACATTCGTTTTAGACCATGGCTACTTTAGTAAAACAAAACAACAAGTGATAAAATTACTTTATTATTTGACTGGATTTGGCACCTGGATGATTGAGCATGAACTTTGTTGCCTTGAACCACTTTGGCTGTGGCTGCCTGCCTGAGAGGAGTCGACGAGGGACAGGACGGTCCCCAGAAACCATCTTAGCTCCAGCAAACTGGTTGGTCCACTTAAGGTTTACTGCTTGGTGGGGAAACAGTTTACTGGAACTCCTGTGACTGATGAAGCCCTCCAGATAGAGGGCGAAACGTTTCTATTAAAAAAGAAACTGTCCAGATGACCCCTCTGAGAATTATTGGATTTGGTACATGGATGATTGAGCATGAACTTTATTACTTTATTACTTTTTTGTCTTGTTTAAATTCTCCTCCAGATTTCTGGGACAATTATTGACCGGAGTGGACGAACCCTTTCGGGTCAAACAGGGGAAGCTTTTGTAGTGAGTTTATCTCATGCCAAGCCGCTATGGTGAGTTACTGCATATAACAGCTAACACGTTCACCTTTAAGATGATCCAAGATTTGTAAAAAATACTCCCAACCAATTACGGTAAGCAGCACTTTGTTTCTCATTTTGTTGCAGTATTGGCCTGAACTGTGCCTTGGGGGCCACAGAGATGAGACCATTCATTGAAGTCATTGGCAAAAGCACCACAGCTTTTGTAATTTGTTATCCCAATGCAGGTAATTTCTTCCTCTTCTTCTTCTTTCGGCTTTTCCCTCTTCAGAGGTCTCCACAGTGAGTCATCCTCCGTTTCACTTTGTCCTCTGCGTCCTCTGTCCTCACTCCAACTACCTCCATGTCCTCTCTAACTGCATCCATATACAGTATCTCCTCTTTGGCTTTTTCCTGGCAGCTGCATTGGTAACATCTTTCTACCAATATACTCACTGTCCCTCCTCTGGACATGTCCAAACCATTTCAGACCATGTCTCTGTCTCCAGACCATGCAACACAGCTGGTCTCACCACTGTCTTTTAAACTTTTCCTTTGACCTTTGGTGACACCTTTTTGTCACAAATCACTCCTGAAACTTTTCTCCATCCACTCCATCCTGCCTGGACTCTCTTTTTCACTTCTTTACCACATTCCCCATTTTCCTGGACAGTGGACCCCAAGTACTTGAAGTCCTGCACCTTTGTGACCTCTGCTCCTTGTAGCCTCACTGTTCCACTGGCCTCCCTCTCATTCACACACATGTACTCTGTCTTACTACGGCTGACTTTCATTCCTCTTCTTTCAAGTGAATACCTCCACCTCTCCAAGTTCTCTTCCACCTGTTCCCTGTTCTCACCACAGATCACAATGTCATCTGCAAACATCATAGTCCACAGGGATTTCTACCTGACCTCATCTGTTATGCCTGGTACCCACCGGACCCCTGTCGGGCGGCTGAAGCGGCCGGTTTACATTCAAAGTCTATGTGGAGACGAGTCGAGGCACGGCGAACCGTGAAGCGGCGCGTTTTGAGTGATTGAAGGCAGTTCCTTTCCACGCACGCGCGCGTCCAAAGCAACCTACGCGTCGGGCCGCCAACGTCATAAAATTCGATCTCTGGTGGCTCGACGCGTCCAGCAAACAGTCGGGAGAGCCTCTGCTATGTGATGACACAACGACAACGGGACTTTTTTTGGACTTTTTAAACTTACCTGATCGAGCCTCCATGAATTGGAACTTGGCATTTTAAACAGTTGCTCCTGTCCACTCCAGCGTTTGATCACCCCAAACATAAAAAAAACGTTTTAATCTCAACAAAGACTTTCTGAGATGCAGTTCGGCTCGTAGAAAACCCACTCCAGTAGAAACGGGGGTCACGTGTTGCTGATTTTATCTGCCAGCAGCATGAAAACACAACAACTGATGACCCTCTGCCTCCCCCTAGTGCGCGTCATCAGACGCGTCCCAGTGGGTGCCTGGCATCAGTGACAAGCGGCCAAAAGAGGGCGGCAGGAGCGTTCTGACAAGTTTGGTGGGGACCAGGCATTAGTCGGTCCATCATCAGAGCAAACAAGAAGGGGCTCAGAGCCGATCCTTGATGCACTCCCACCTCCACCTTGAAGCTATCTGTCACTCCTACAGCACATCTCACCACTGTCCTGCTGTCTTCATACATGTCCTGTACCAGTCTAACATACTTTTCTGCCACTCCAGATTTCCTCATGCAATACCACACCTCCTCTCTTGGCACCCTGTCATATGCTTTTTCTAAATCCACAAACACACAATGGAGTTCTTTCTGACCCTCTCTGTACTTCTCTATCAACATCCTCAAAGCAAAGATGCATCTGTGGTGCTCTTTCTTGGCATGAAACCATACTGCTGCTCACAGATAGTCACCTCTTGTCTAAGGCTTCCTTCCACAACTCTCTCCCAGATCTTCGTGTGGCTCATCAACTTAAAGCTGGTGTGACATGATTTTTGAACTTTGCATGAATTGGCACAACATATATATCTTTTATCATTCAACTATGTTGGTTGTTGCCAAAAAAAATTATCTAAAAAAGCTAAGTCTGGTCCTCTGGACATTCAAAAAAACAAAACGAAGCAAAAAAAATGTGTAGAAACATTGGGTCTTTCATCCGAAAGACTTCCTCAGTCTGATATGCTGTATTCAGCTCAGTCTTATAAATAGCACCCTCTCACAGTGGATCAAGCAGGTGCTATTTATAAGACTGAGCTCAATACAGCAGCTCAGACTGAGGAAGTCTTTCGGACGAAAGACGAAACGTTTCTACAAATTTTTTGTTTATTTGTTTTGTTTTGTTTTTTGAATGTCCAGAGGACCAGACTTAGCTTTTTCAGATTTTTCTACCTGGATTATTGAGCATGCATGCATCATCAGGGTAAACAAAATGATAATTTAATGAAAATTCATTTAAAAAGTGAGTTTAAAATTTGCGCTGCGTTTCTTCCCAGGACATCCGGGTACTTCCGCTTAATAATTTTGTGACGTCAGCACATGAATTTCAGTCTGCAGCTGCATATAGAACGCAGATTCATTTTCTGCACGTTCGCCTATTTATTTATTTTTATAACTTGAAAAATGCTGTTACGTTGTGTCGCATTTGGGTGTTCTAATATCATCAGTGAACAAGTGAGCCTTTTCACTTTCCCGAAAGATGAAATACTTCGTCAAGACTGGACAAAACAAACAAAGCTGTCCCCCTCGCTCCACCCGAGCAGTAAGGCAGAACCTGCTGTTTCTTGTTCAACCCCCTGAACTAACTTCGGCTTCCCAAACTGAAGACAAATTGCTCAAATCTAAACTTAGATTGCAAAATTTGTCGTTTTCTATATTGTGCACTATTGTTATGTAAAAGGGGCGTTCTAGGAGACATTCCTACGCTGACATCACAAAATTAACAAGCGGAAGTACCCGGATGTCCCGTGAAGAAACACAGCGCAAATTTTAAACTCACTTTTTAAACAAATTTTCATTAAATTATCATTTTGTTTGCAACAACGAACATAGTTGAATGATAAAAGATATATATGTTGTGCCAATTTATGCAAAGTTCAAAAATCATGTCAGCCAACCTTTAACTCCCTTGTAGTTGCTACAACTGTACATCACCCTTATTCTTAAAAATGGGAACCAGCACACTTCTTCTCCATTCTTCAGGCATTTTCTCACCCTCAAATATTCCATTAAATATTTGAGTCAAAAACCTCACTGCCATCTCTCCAAGACATTTCCAAACCTCCACTGGTATGTCATCAGGTCCTACTGCCTTCCCCTTCTTCATTCTTTTCAGAGCTTTCCGGACTTCACCCTCACTAATCTTTCCCACTTCCTGGTCCACAGTTTCTATGACCTCCACTCTTCTTTCTCTTTCATTCTCTTCATTCATTAGCTCCTCAAAGTAATCCTTCCATCTTCCCATCACACTCTCCTCACTTGTTAGAACATTCCCATTCCTTATAAGCCTAACCTGCTGCACATCCTTTCCAGCCTGATCCCTCTGTCTTGCCAATCGGTACAAGTCCTTCTCGCCCTCTTTAGTGTCCAGTCTCCCATATAACTCATTGTACGCCCTCTGCTTTGCCTTAGCTACTTCCCTCTTTGCTCTATGTCCCATCTCCTTATATTCCTGTCTCCTCTCTTCAGTCCTCTCACTGTCATATTTCTTCTTGGCTAATCTCTTTCTTTGAATGGCGTCCTGCACTTCACTATTCCACCACCAGGTTTACTTATCATCCATTCTCTGTCCAGATGACACAACAAGTACCTTCCTACCTGTCTCTCTAATTACTGTTGCTGTAGTAGCCCAGTCACTTGGAAGCTCTTTCTTACCACCCAGAGCCTTTAACAGCTCGTCTCTGAATTTCTCACAACATTCTTCCTTCTTTAGCTTCCACCATTTGGTCTTCTTCTCTGATTTTACTATTTTTCTCTTCTTCGCAACAACAGTCATTCTACACACAACCATCCGATGCTGTCTGGCCACGCTCTCCCCTGCCACAACCTTACAGTCTCCAATCTCCCTCAGGTTTCCTCTTCTACACAGAATGTAGTCGACCTGTGTACTCCTTCCTCCACTCTTATAGGTCACTCTATGTTCCTCCCTCTTTTGGAAATAGGTATTGACTATAGCCATTTCCATTCTCTTGGCAAAATCCACCACCATCTGTCCTTCCTGGTTTCTTTCCTTGACACCAAACCTACCCATCACTTCCTCATCCCCTCTGTTTCCTTCACCAACATGTCCATTCAGGTCTGCTCCAATCACCACTCTTTCCTCCCTGGGAATACTCTCTATCACTTCATCCAAATCTTTCCAAAATTTATCTTTCTCCTCCCCATCACATCCAACCTGTGGAGCATAACCACTTACTATGTTTAGCATCAGACCTTCTACTTCTACCTTCAGACACATCACCCTATCTGACACTCTCTTCACCTCTACTACATTCTTTGCCAACTCCTCCTTCAGGACCACCCCTACTCCATTTCTCTTTCTATCCACACCATGGTAAAACAGTTTGAACCCTGCTCCAATACTGCGAGCCTTGCTGCCCTTCCACTTGGTCTCTTGGACACATAAAACATCTACCTTTCTTCTCTGCATCATGTCAGCCAGCTCTCTACCTTTGCCTGTCATTGTCCCCACATTTAGAGTTGCAACCCTCAGTCCTACATTCTTCACTTTCCTCTTCTCCCTCTGTCTCCTGACACGTTTCCCTCCTCGTGGGCTTCGACTAACAGTAGCACAATTTCCACCGGCACCCTGTTTGTCAACAGTACTGTACCGGTGGTGCTCGATGTTATCCCGGGCCTCGACCGATCTGGAATGGTGTCGCTTAGATGAATTTGCATATTAGTTATGAGAAAAGTGTTTTACGTGATTCCCTTCCAGACACAACCCTCACCATTTACCCGAGCTTGGGACCGGCACAAGAGATGCACTGTTCTCCCTAGTGGCAATACTGTTAAACCATTAGTATTGAATTTAAAAGATTAGAATGGTTTTGCACTTGATTTTTAAAAGCTATTGCTGCTACCAAGCTAGCATTCGTTACTATTAGCTTCCCTGCCTGTGTCACCTTTTCTTTTCATCTTCAACTTCATACCACTGCATGGCTTTGTGCACGCTTCTGCATGCTGTCAGGTAGTGCTGCACTTTTTTTTGTCTTGTAGCTCACAGCTGTTGAAGCTGTACCATCGCAGCTATCACTGGGTGAGCACAACGGAGGAACAACAGATGAAAATCTTCTCAAAATTACTCCTGTAGTGATTCATGAAAATACAGGGAGTCCTTGACTTACGGCGCCCTCGACTTACGGCAACTCGGACTTACGAACAGTACAGTTGTACATTAAATACAGCACTGGTATGTGTTTTTAGGTGTTTTTAGATGAAAGTGTGTTAGCTAACCGTTTGTAAACAAAGTTCTGTGTAGGGATGGGAATTGATAAGAAATTATCAATATCAATGCCGTTATCGATGTCCTTTATCGATTCAATTCCTTATCAATTCTGTTATCAATTCTCATTTGGGTAAAAATTTATAGTAAACTATTTGTGTTCATAAAGATTTTAATATTTCACCAAAACCAAACCAAAAACCAAAAATATGTAGTATGCCTAACAAATAAAACTTCATCAACAAAAAAACAAACTAGCAATTTTTGTTAAGAAATATTATGGGTTCATAAAGAATTTAATGATCTTTCACCAAAACCAAAAATATATGTAGTATTCCTATTTGATGAAGTTTTATTTTTATTGTTTATTAGGAATTTCCTAATAAACAATAAAACTTAATCAAAACAAAACTCTGATAAAAATATTTAAAATGCATTCTTACTGAGTTGTTGCTTCTCTTTGAGGACCACTTTTGCCATGTGAGACCTCTTCATCCACACGACCACCGAACAAATTCTTGCTGCCCAGTTGGAAACTGAACTGCTCTTGTACAGCTTCTCCCTGCTTCCATGAAAGGAGAAGCTAACGTTGGTGTGCTAGCACCACTCGTGCTAACACTACTAGCCTCTGACCCAGCCAGACTCCGGCAATCCTCGTCAACTAAATGTTATTACAGGAGAGGGAGATTATTTATAAAATACAGTGGACAGTGAAGCAGTATAGCTAAAAGGTAACAAGTGAAAGAATTTGACGTTACCTGCTGTAACATTTACAACGGAGGTGGACGCTTTCTCTCCACTTCCTTCTCCTCCAAGCAGCGTGTTAAAAACGGTACATTTCTTCAAAATCAGCGCATGCCGAGTGGCCAAATGCTTCTGCATGTTCGACGTATTTCCTCCCTTTATCGTAATGGACGCGTTGCATGCGTTACAAGTAGCCCTGGTCTCATCTTTTTTCGTGAAATGAAGCCAAACGCTTGAGCGCTTCCTCCGCGACGCCATTTTGAACATAGATATCATATATAGACACCACCACCACTCGTCTCGGGCGCGGCGCATGTCTGTGATGTCAGCGCTTGAATACGTCACCACCATGAGTCTGCAGAACCGGTAAGCTGAATCGTTAAGACATGAATCCTACAATTCCATGGAATTGGACTATTAAGAACCGGTTCTCTAACAGAACCGGTTCTCGGTTCCCATCCCTAGTTCTGTGCATGTTTATGAACCAGTATGTACGTTTGTGTTGAAAAACGGGTGTTTGGCGCAGCGCTAGCATACATTTTCCGACTTACGAACAAAAATCCGGACTTACGAACGCACGTGCTATGGGTTCCGACTTACGTCAAAATCGGATTACGAACGGTCCTTAGGTCCAGAACTCATTCGTAAGTCGAGGACTCCCTTTATAATGCTTCCTTTACAATTACCCAAAGAGCACACCCCGCCCTGACAACAGGGTGTCAGGTTCAACAGAACCCTGAAATACCCACCCTCCCTCATCCCTCCGCCATTGCAAATTCCTGTAACTGCCAGGGAGTGGAGATTGTTCCCAAGGGCTTGTCATCACAGAAAACGTGGCTTCGACCTGGTACATGTATTTGTAACGTAGCGCTCTGCTAATACCTTTAAATGTAGAAAAACTATTAGCACCTAGAAGCTGTTTGGTTGGCAGCATAGTTTGAGGCACACGTCTTCCTTTTGAGGATTAGATGATACCTAAAATCTGCTTTGCTCCTGATTAGTCTGTTGAATGTGTAAATTATTGCTTTTTTTTCTTCTATCTTTCGCTTTAGTTCATTCTGCTTCATGCAACGTCCTCAGCTATTGCTGAATCTTGATGGTATGAAAGCATGCCATCAAGATTTCTGTAATAATTCAGGATGACGAGATTTTCTCATCTTTGTTTTTGCTAGGTCTTCCCAACACATTTGGAGGGTATGATGAAACTCCTCAAGTGACAGCATCCAGTTTAAAGGTCATTTTTTTTTGTTTTTCTTGTTCAAATTGATGTTTTAAAGAACTGCATTAATACGTTACATCTTTGTTTTTGTTTATCAGTGAAAGTACTTTAATGTGCAGTTCAGCCGTTCATTAACTTGTTTATAAAAGGCTTCCTACTGTCCACAGACGTGGACCATCTCATTTTTTTGTTTGTTTGTTCAACTCTTTTTTCTTTTTTTCCTTCTTCTTTCTGCTGCTCCCTTCTTCAGGGGTCGCCACAGTGCACTAACTCACACAAAGACATGGAAATTATTTTTACACCCGATGCCCTTCCTGATGTAACCACAGACCAGAGAGCTGCTGTCTAGGGCACCCGGGGGAGCAGATAGTGGGGTTAAGAGCCTTGCTCATGGGCCCAGAGCGATGCTAGTCAGAAGTTGGATGGATCTGGAAAGTTGGACACTGGAGACTCAACAGTTTCAAGTTTCATTTGTAGTAGATCAGTGCAGAAGATCTTAACACTAACTTTAGCTTCAACCCTCTCCTCCACAACGTCCTTCCCAAATTGACTTTATTCTGTCCACTCTCGTCCTTACAGCTTTTAGTTTCTGTTTTGTCTTTCAGAAGAAGATAAAAGCTTTTGACCTGTGTCTGTGATTCCATCATTCTCTCTCTGACTCCGTTTACATCCAGGGATTATTTGACTGATTCAACATCTGTTAAGCCCATACGAAGTGTCCTTGTCAATGTTTGAATGTAAACAAAGGCTCGTGGTTGTTGGCAACGAAACCTGACTGTAGATTTAGCTAATTAATTTCAAATAAAACAGAATACTATGTAGTGGATGAAGCATATTTATTGATTATTTCACGTCATGGATAATACATTCATCCAACCTTTATTCATACAGTTTAGTCCCATTGAGCCTTGGGGGCTCATTTACAAGAGAGACCTGATTTTAACAAAGAATGATGACAACAGTGTACAACAAAGACAACAATAGACAATCATAAAGGCTGCATACAAATCAATTTTTTTACACACATACCATTTACATATACAGTGACAATGGATTCAAATCAAAAGCATTGAAAAGTGGCACTTTTCCACAGCTGTTATGCCTTTAATAGTCTTTGCTTAGGTATCCAGACTCTAGAGTATCAAAATACAACAACCACTTTTAAAACTTGTTCAAAACAACCATTTGATTCCGCTTCTCATGCTATGTAGAAAAAGGCTTGGTTGTCAACAAACACTGCAGAAGTTGTTAAAATGTTGATTGAAGCCTTGAACATAAAACTTGTGATGTTTCGTATCAGCGTGTTTGTGATGCCATTAAATTTTTTTTTTTAATGCTGAACTTAAAACCATATGCCTCAGGTCTGTCATATAAAGTAGAATCTGTTTGCCTCGTTGAGCCAGCCCTGGTTGCTTCACTGCTGCTCTACTCTCTGATGACCATTCTTTATTCTTTTGCAGGAGTTTGTTATGGACGGACTAGTAAACATTGTGGGAGGATGTTGTGGGACCACTCCATCACACATCAGGTCAGTGTAATGTCTCAAGTGCTGAGTGTTTAGACAAGGCCTCCAGTCTTGGTCCTGAAGCGTCACTATCCTGCATGTTTTACTTGTTTCCCGGCTCCACCACACCTGATTCAATCACCCATGGATCCAGATCAGGTGTATTGGAGCAGAGAAACATATCAAACATGCAGGACAGTGGCCCTCCAGGACCAGGGTTGGACACTCCTGGTTTAGATGTTTCTAACATTTGACTTTATTTTCTTTCCTTCTCAAAGAGCCATATCTGAAGCAATAAAACACTGCCAGCCAAGAGTTCCTCCTGCTGCTATTCATCAAGATCACTTGCTGCTTTCAGGTATTCACATTCACTGTCCTCGTACAACTTGATCTCCAACATGGTTATATATGTCAAACTGTTTTTTAAAATAATGTCATCCAAGCTTTTCTTCATAAAGCTTACCATGACACATTTTAAACAGATACATTGAATATCTTAGTTTGATTGTAATTATACAATGAAGTAGATTATCCTCGGCCAGAATCTGATCCAGATCAGGAGTATTAAAGCCACTGAGGAAGGTCTACAGAAACATAAGAGCAGTCAGATGAGTGCAGCCGCTAATGAAATTTTTAATAATTTCCAGTGAGTCTGATGTTACTCTTGCACCAGTTTCAACTCGAGGTATTAGCTGGGATGCAGATATTTGTCCATGTCCCAATGGCCAGCTTCTGTCACCTCTCTGGTGGGGAAAGAGCCTGAGATAGTGTGTGAGGTTGAGAGGTTCCGGCTAGAAATAGTCGGACTCACCTCAACGCATGGCTCTGGCTCTGGAACCAGTTTCCTTGAGAGGGGTTGGACACTCTTCCACTCTGGAGTTGCCCCTGGTGAGAGGCGCCGAGCAGGAGTGGGCATACTTGTTGCCCCCCATCTTGGTGCCTGTACGTTGGGGTTCACCCCGGTGAACGAGAGGGTAGCCTCCCTTCGCCTACGTGTGGGGGGACGGGCTCTGACTGTTGTTTGTGCCTATGCGCCAAACGGCAGTGCAGATTACCCACCCTTTTTGGAGTCCTTGGAGGGGGTATTGGAGAGTGCGCCTCCTGGGGACTCCCTTGTTCTACTGGGGGACTTCAACGCTCACGTGGGCAATGACAGTGAGACCTGGAGGGGTGTGGTTGGGAGGAACGGCCCCCCTGATCTGAACCCGAGTGGTGTTCTGTTATTGGACTTCTGTGCTCGTCATGGATTGTCCATAACGAACACCATGTTCAGGCATAAGGGTGTACATATGTGCTCTTGGCACCAGGACACCCTAGGTCGCAGTTCGATGATCGACTTTGTTGTCGTCTCATCTGATCTGCGGCCGCATGTCCTGGACACTCGGGTGAAGAGAGGGGCGGAGCTGTCAACTGACCACTACCTGGTGGTGAGTTGGCTCCGATGGTGGGGGAGGATGCCGGTCAGACCTGGCAGACCCAAACGTATTGTGAGGGTCTGCTGGGAACGTCTGGCAGAGTCTCCCGTAAGACGGAGCTTTAACTCCCACCTCCGGGAGAGCTTTGAACACGTTCCGAGGGAGGCGGGGGACATTGAGTCCGAGTGGGCCATGTTCCGCGCCTCTATTGTCGAGGCAGCTTATCAGAGTTGTGGCCGCAAGGTTGTTGGTGCCTGTCGTGGTGGCAACCCTCGAACCCGGTGGTGGACACCGGCGGTGAGGGATGCTGTCAAGCTGAAGAAGGAGTCCTATTGGGCCTTTTTGGCCTGTGGGACCCCGGAAGCAGCAGATAGGTACCGACAGTCCAAGCGGCATGCGGCTCGGGTGGTTGCTGAGGCAAAAACTCGGGCATGGGAGGAGTTCGGAGAGGCCATGGAGAATGACTTCCGTACGGCTTCGAGGCGATTCTGGTCCACCATCCGGCGTCTCAGGGGGGGAAAGCGGTACGCGACCAACACCATTTATGGTGGGGATGGCGTGCTGTTGACCTCAACTCGGGATGTTGTGAGTCGGTGGGCGGAATACTTCGAAGACCTCCTCAATCCTACTGGCACGTCTTCCACTGAGGAAGCGGAGCCTGGGGACTTTGGGTCGGGCTCTCCAATCTCTGGTGCTGAGGTCACCGAGGTGGTTAAAAAGCTCCGCGGTGGCAGGGCTCCGGGGGTGGATGAGATTCGCCCTGAGTTCCTTAGGGCTCTGGATGTTGTGGGGTTGTGTTGGCTTACGCGACTCTGCAATATCGCGTGGACATCGGGGGCAGTTCCCTTGGATTGGCAGACTGGGGTGGTGGTTCCCCTATTCAAAAAGGGGGACCGTAGGGTGTGTTCCAACTATAGGGGGATCACACTCTTAAGCCTCCCTGGTAAGGTCTATTCAGGGGTTCTGGAGAGGAGGGTCCGTCGGATAGTCGAACCTCGGATTCAGGAGGAGCAATGTGGTTTTCGTCCTGGTCGTGGAACACTGGACCAGCTCTACACCCTCAGCAGGGTCCTGGAGGGTGTGGGAGTTTGCCCAACCAGTTTACATGTGCTTTGTGGACTTGGAGAAGGCATTCGACCGCATCCCTCGTGGGGACCTGTGGGGGGTTAGAGAAGGCATTCGACCGCGTCCCTCGTGGGGATCTGTGGGGGGTACTCCGGGAGTATGGGGTACCAGGCTCTTTGATACGGGCTGTTAGGTCCCTGTATGACCGGTGTCAGAGCTTGGTCCGCATTGCCGGCAGTAAGTCAGGCTCGTTTCCACTGAGAGTTGGACTCTGCCAAGTAGGGCTGTGCGATATGACGATATATATCGTGGGGACGATAGAAACTTGTCTATCGTTCTACTTTCCTTCTATCGTCTCTATCGTGATAAATAAGAAAAAAAATAACTGTCGCAAAGAAGCTTCATATTGTGGTTTTGCGAGATGACGGCGCTGCTTTATGTTTGACGCACGCGCGGGTTTGCGAGCGCGCGGGTTTGCGACACATGCTTTACGTTGTTAAACTCGAGAGCAACAGAGCCGCAGGCGCATGAAGCCGGTGTCTCAACAAGGAGAAAACAGCTGCACAGGCAGCCCAAGAAGAATAACTTTTACCAAAAAGAGGGGGAAGCTCACCTTGTTAGCTTCCATTATTTCGCTCCGCTGAAACTCGGAGACAAAATGGGTCCAGAGGACACGAACCCAGAGTCCAACCGAGTCCGAACTCGGGTCCAGTTAACCAATACAAAACAGACCAGAGACACAACAGAACCGCAATCAAACGCAACGTTTTCTCTTTTCTGTTTCTTGCTTTGTTTACTCAAACTTCAGAGCGGATT
The DNA here is from genome assembly GCA_038048925.1 of Garcialebias charrua. Classification (NCBI taxonomy): domain Eukaryota; kingdom Metazoa; phylum Chordata; class Actinopteri; order Cyprinodontiformes; family Rivulidae; genus Garcialebias; species Garcialebias charrua. The sequence goes on along the minus strand of JBBPBX010000200.1, from coordinate 926 downwards.
TCTTCTTCGTGAGTTTCATTAGCAGCTGTTGTTTTACCGCCACCTGCAGGAAAAATTTGGACCAAAGTAGAAAAGGAGTTGTTTGTTTGTTTGTTAGTTTATTCATTTTATAATATGAAATACAACAATTAACGTATTCATAATAGAAAAAAATAAAAAAAAATAAAATGAAAGGTAGCAGATGAAGAATAAATCTTATTAAATCTGCTCCTTATTCATCTAATAACAGTTCAAACAATATTTTCTATAATAACAAAATAAGTAAATAACTCAGTCAATTTTCAATTCACATATATCACACATTAAATTAGATTCATTTATATTTTTTTAGCAATTCATTTTTTACCAGTTTCTTAAATACAAGGAATGATTTGGCTTCCTTAACATTTGTCATTAAGTCATTCCATAATCGTACTCCTTGAATTAAGGTAGATCTTAGGTAGATCTAGTTTCTACTTTGGTCCAAATTTCCTTGTTCTTTTTGTTCACATTCTTATAATTGTAACTATCTGTAGTAAAATAATAAAATAAAAAAACTTTGGTCCAAATTTTTCCTGTACACACACATCGTGTTGTATATATCGTGATATATATCGTTATCGTGATATAAAAAAGTCCATATCGTGATATATGATTTTTTCCATATCGCCCAGCCCTACCGCCAAGGTTGCCCTTTGTCACCGATTCTGTTCATAACTTTTATGGACAGAATTTCTAGGCGCAGCCAAGGTGTTGAGAGGATCTGGTTTGGTGGCCTTAGAATCTCTTCTCTGTTTTTTGCAGATGATGTGGTCCTATTGGCTTCATCAGTTCGTGATCTACAGCTTTCGCTGGAGCGGTTTGCAGCTGAATGTGATGCGGCCGGGATGAGGATCAGTTCCTCCAAATCCGAGGCCATGGTCTTGAGCCGGAAAAGGGTAGCATGC
>JBBPBX010000199.1:125867-147695 GCA_038048925.1 Garcialebias charrua | reverse complement strand
AAAAATACACTACATGCGGTCCGGCTCCGCCCCGCTCCGCAGGTCGCAGCTGAGCGAGTCCAATTTCCACTACCTCCGCTCCGCTCAGGTCCGCCTGGATGCGCCGCTCCGAGACGCATGCGCGGGAATTGCGAGATCGCGCGATAAATCAAGTGATAAATAAGTAAGTCAGAACAAAACAATTCATTCGGTGGAAGAAGGAGAACAACAGTAGAGACTGCTGCCTTGATCTTCTCTCGTAAATGAGCGACAGGACATGGTTTGAGCAACAGGAAGTGATGTATTACATTTCAGAATAAAATACTTTATTTATTTCTTGTATTGCGTTTGTAGGCGTAGTCATAAATGATAGTTTGACAGCATTTTTGTACAAATAAATCCGTATAGAGCTAGGATTAGTCCGCCCGTGGTGATTTTATTTTGTAAATACGGAAGTTGTGCTCGTTCCTTTTCCTGTTGGTGCGACGTAATCTTCAAAAGTTGACTCCGGCACAGCTCCGGCGTCCGGCAGAAATAGAAAAATTTCTAATTTTGACGGACTGCCGTCCGCTCTCCGCAGCTCGCCGCCGCCGTGCGGAGCCAGTGTAAACTCTGTCATTGATTATAATGGGTGCGTATTTGCTGCGGAGGTCGGACCGGAGCGGGGCGGAGCCGGAACGCATGTAGTGTATTTTTGGCGTAAGTGTGTGTGTGTGTGTGTGTGTTTGTGTGAGTATAAATGTATTTATACAGTTGTTTATCTGTATGCTATTTTTTTAAACGTTTATTGTTATCAGTCTCCCATTACATGGTACATACTGTACACAGATATACTTGTGCCTGATTATGTGATTATTTGCCAACACAGAAAGCACCAGCTAGCTGTAGCACTTCTGGTGCAGCCTGGGAAACATGCTGCCATAATATAAATAATAAATCATATTATTTATACACCTTAATAAACTGGTGTAGTTCAAAAATCTTGCATACCTCTCTACAAAACCCCACCCCCAAAGGTCTGAACTATCAATTTACGGTAAGTAACAACACCACAAACAATAGTTGCACCAGCTGTGGTGCAGTGACAGATTTCACCAGCTACTGCTGTTTCACTGGCCATAAAGGGTGTGAAAAAATTGATATGACTGAATTTAACAGAGATGCATTCTGTTGCTTTGAGCTTAAACTTTTAATGATAAGTCACACAGTCTGTCACAGACCCTTAAAACATGTTTTATCACTTGTGTTCTGAGCTGACCACACAGTTCATTTTGATAATCCTTTGAAACCTTCAACACTGACAATGTCCCGACAGCTAAACACTATCAGCTAAGTGACATTATTACACCTGTGCATATTGTTCTCGCCAAGATCAGTTTGACAGCAGAATTATGAGCAAAAGGAAAGGAACAAGCCTTTAATTGTGCCCTACAGGGTCTTCACACTGCAGTTAGCATATTCTTTCACATGTGCTAAGGATCTTGTTGCATGTTCCACTGTCATTAGAGGAGCACTGAGACATCCTTGGTGTGAAAAGCCTGCTAACAGTCCACTCTGAACTTATTTTCAGCTCTGACTTTGGAGAAGAAATATGGTAACACGAGGGCTTCAAAATTCATATCAGTGCTCAGGAAGAAAATGAGATTTCAGGGTGTATTCACACCAGCCCTGTTTAGTCCACTTTTTTTCCAAACTTTAGTCCATTTGCCTAGAAAGTCTGGCGAGTTTGGGGAGGTGTGAATGCACAATCAAACTCTGATACCAACCAAATAATTGAACTCTGGTTCACCTAAATACCTGGGTCTCGGTTCGATTGAAGTGAACTCTAGCACGGTTCGAATGCATTGTGAATGCAAGCGGACCGGAGAGCGCTCCAAAAGCAGGAAGTGGACTACAGTGCAGGGCATTCTGTGTAAATACAACCAAAACAACTGTGCATTTCTCTCACATCATACATCTCAGCCACCTTGTGTGAAAAAGAACATTTTCCATGGTCTTCTGCCTCATCTTCCGCTCACGCTGTGACCATTGCTGAAATTTTTTTTGTTTGGGACATGTGCCACAGACAAAACAGTTATCCTAAAACCGCTAAAATTTGACGCCACTCCATTTTTGTTTTATTTCCAGAAGAAGCAGGAGAAGTATCTACGTCTGAGGTTTTTGTGTCGTTTCCTTCAGTGGTCCTTGGTGCAGCGACACCACAGGCGAGGAGGGAAACAGGTTGGCTCGAGTGACTCAGTGCAGTGTGAATGTGAATCGCACCAGCTGAAAATGTAAGCAAACGTTCTGAATTTTGGTTTCCAATCAAACAGAGTCTATTGGACTATCAGGTATGAAAACGACCTCAGTCCACTTAGTTCAGTTCGTCTAAAGGGAACGCTTTTTCCAGCTTTTATTTCAGCCGTCTTGCACATTCAAAGCAATTTCGTCATGTCAGAATATTTAGCTTTTTTTCTTTGATTTTTCTTATTTTCTGGACATGATTGTCTTTAATCACTGCATTTTTTAAAAAGTCAGGTAGCTTTGTCAGCATTCAAAAGAAATACAAATCAAATAGGTATGTCAAACCAAATGAAGGGTTTGGAGGAAAACAATCCACCAAGATGTGGAAAACTTGTGACCATCAGCTGTTTTAACATTAAGCTCCTAGAAACAGAGCACTCATTCAAGAGAAGAACACACTGTACTGTATTTGCACTGTAACCATGTCGGTGACTGAATTATTTTCTTAAGTGTTGCTTTATCTCAGCTGAAAATGACAAATATATCCAATCGACTGAGGCAAGACTTCCCCTTCAAACTGCAGAACATACGCTGCATAATCTGTCACAAGATGAATTTTTATACAACGGATTCCTTCAAGTAGAACAAACCAAACATTTTACTGCGTATTTCTTTTTTATGGGTGTCAAGAAACTAAGTTGATAAAAAATGTATCTTTGCCCCAAAGAACAGCTCTGTATCTGGTTCTCTTTAAAGAAGTCTGTGATATCTGTGATGCAGGGCTGCTCAGATGCCTGACTCCTCTTGTTCACTTTGCTGTAGCATATTGATCTCTTTCTGGGATTGTTTATAGGAGGCCGTATGTCTAAAAGCAGACTTATTGATTTCTCTTTTTTAGGGAGTTGTAACACAGCAGGGCTCAAAGTCTCACCCACAAAATGAAACACACAATAAAGCAGGTGAGACTTACCATATTTTTCAGACTATAAGGCGCACCAGATTACAAAGTGCAATATCAATGAATGGGTCTGTTTTCATACGTAAGACACATTAAGTGAAATAAAAGAGTCAGATGAGTCAAACTTTAGTCAACTCATTCACAATAACCACATATAATCGGTTCGAGGTCAATAAGCACAACCACAATTAATACAGAAGGCACCAGAGTATAAAGCTCACTGACAATTTTTGAGAAAATTAAAGGATTTTAAGTGTGCCTTATAGTCTGGTAATGCAAAACTTTGCTAACTGTTTTCATTTGCAACTTTTTAAATCATATTTTGTTACATTTTATTTACTTTTTAGTTATTATTCTGTAATTGTTGAGTAGGTTTAATACAAATAAACTGCTAATGCACTTCTGTTAATATGATAATTACTTTACACTCTATTTGCACAAACTCCCATTGAAATTTGAACCAATTGTTTTCCAGGGGTTTGTGGACTTAAAAGAAAAAAAAAAAAAAAGACTACAAGCTTTCAAGAATAACAGAAACAAAATTGAGATGGGTTCCAGAAGCCTGCAAAGACTCTGAGGCCATTTTTATAGAACCTTTTGTCAAACTTTTATTCAGAATTCAAACGACACAATTTTCAGAACTTGTTGCCCAGAAATTAAGAACCACCACCCACATTTTATTTTATATTCTTGAAACTTCCTCACAAAGCCTGTTTTAAATATGTTTCCTACAGTTGCAGCCCAGTGAAGTACCACATTTACAGACAGACTGTGACATACTGTAAGAGCCGGACACAACGCTCCCAATCAGTTCTAGTGTCTTAAGTGGGTAACACTTCAACGTACTGCTAGATACTGATATTGTTTTGTCAGTTAGATGATGACCTTGCTACACTCTTGTGACCAACGAAATTTAATCATCTAATCACTGTGTATTTATGTGTATGTATGTATATTTTCATGTACATTTGCATACGTATATGCATAAGATAGAATTATGATCCTGCTGGAAATTGTTGTATATACATTGTCATGTACAGTATATGTGTATGTATGCTTAGATGTTTACAGTATATAGGTTAATCATGAATGTAGTACTCTCTACCACCTTGTGCATGTACATACTGTCTTTTTTCCAAATCTCTGTATTCTACTTCTTTTTTGATTACCTGTGGCAGACATTTGCAGCAGAGCTAAACGTAAGTGTGACCTATACTCCGGTGCAACCTCTCTAGGGAATTTTCCAATCTATTGGTAATAATTGGACAATTCGACCTATACTCCGGTGCAACCTATACTCTGACAAATACGGTATTCCATTTTTTTAATGTTTTTTTTTCTTCTTCTTTCGGCTTCTCCCTTCGTCAGGGGTCACCACAGCAAACTAGTCGCACAAAGACTTGTCAATTGTTTTTACGCCGGATGCCCTTCCTGAGACATGATGATGTTTTAATAAAGGCAACAAACTGCTTGGCTTTAAATTAACAAGCAGCTATTTGTCTATACAGTATGTGGACACTTTTTTTTTCTTCTTTCCCTCTTGTATTAAGGGTTACCCATCACCTCAAAACATGTTTGTTTGTTGTTGTTGTTTTTCCTTCTAAATGTTTCCAGGATCCCCATCGGCAACCCCATCTCAGTATCTCCTTTCAGATACTTCCATTAGTGCTTTTCCGTGTCCTACACTGTGCACATGATGTTCTTTCTTGAGTAATGCATGACTGCAAACAGGATAGCATTGTCTGAGACAACTGGTCAAGTTGAACACTTAAATGTTACCCATAGACACTGCAACTACATGGCTCGTAGATTTCTTCCATTTGGGTCAGTCCATCGTGGTCTGCCATGCCCCTCTGCAGACAGAGATCCAATAAAACCCTCTGAGGAACGAGAACACCAGTCATTGGAATAAACTGATTCAGAAAGGAAACATAATATTATACTGTATTAATATTGTGCTCACTAGAACTCTATCTTGTATTTTAAGTTGGTTTTAGCTCATGTTCTATTAAATGTAAAGTTTTGTAAAATAAATAAACCTACATGTGATTGTTTTACTGTTTAATGATCCCATTTCATTTGTTGCAGAAAATTAGACCCCATGTGACTCATCATCAGTCTATAAATACAAATTAGGCATGCTATTGCTCTCAGTTGGCACATCCTTCATTACTGTGAACACAGTTTATCTTCCACAAGTCTAATACATCATTTTGATGTTGTCATACTCAGAAGGATGGCAACAAGATATGAATGCATGAATCCATGATCTAAAAAGACTGACAAATGTTTTGTTTGAATAAAATTTACACCAATAAAAAAATCAAGAAAAATTTTTTACTACTGTATTGTGTTCATTTTTTTCTTTTCAAATTTTAGTCAAGATGTCTTGTTTTTTATTAATTTTTTTAATACTTTTGTGAAAACAGATTAGACTACCCTCAATTTATTCATTTTGGGTTTCCAAGCAAACAACATGTTAGTAATAATCTTCCACCATCTAAGGGTGAAAGGTGGTCAGTGATGCTTTTATCTGTTCATGTCTGCCTGTTAGTAAGATATTTCAGGGATCTCAAAATGGATTTTAATGAAAGTTTCAGAAGATTAATTTTGATGTATGTACATCTCAGGAGTCACAGCAAGATGTCCACTACATCTAATCAGCCTTAGCCAGCACAAAATGTGGTAGTAGCCAACTGTCATTTACAGCAGATACTCTTGAGTGTGAGATATTGCAATATTGAATGAGGTCATGCATCACAATTACAGTATTTTCATAGTTTGACCAAAATGGCTATAACGTTGTCATTTATCATAATAAGATGATTTTAGCGTGACTAAATCAAAAGTTACTGTCATCATCGAGCTCCCATTGTTTGTTTGTTTGTTTGTTTGTTTGTTTGTTTGTTTGTTTGTTTGTTTGTTTCGGATCATGGGAGAGCTGGTGCCTATCTCCAGTAGTCAGTGAGGTGAAGTATACCCTGGACAGGTTGCAAGATTATCACAAGGACCCAAAGGCAAATAAGTCAACCAACCACACTCTCCTTAACACTTAGGAACAATTTAGAGTGACCAGCTAACCTCATATGCATGTTATTAATCAGTACCACTTTACAAAAAGGCTCCCCTTATAGATGGTTAATAAATAGTTTATGTTATTAATTTCTCTATCAACATGTTATAAGTTATTAATAATTGTTTATTATGCATTAATTAATGGTGACAGAGAGACAAAACTCACCAGTATCTTGTCAAATATTGAGCCAAATCTGTTCATCTATATATTTAATCTAGAGTTGTTATATTAAACATTTCAGACTAAGCTACTACCTTGTAAGTACAATAAGCATTTCTAAAAAAAATAGTTCTTTAGCACATAATATTGTACTTTACCACTGCATTATAAGTGTCAACAACTAATATTATATGCTAAAGAAATAGGTTTACAAATGCTTATTTTACTTACAAGGTAGTAGCTTAGTCTGAAATGTTTAATAGAACAACTCTAGATGAAATATATAGGTGAACAGATTTGGATCACTATTTGCAAGAAACTGATCAGTTTTATCTCTGTCATCCTTAATTAATACATAATAAACTATTATTAATGATTTATAAAGTGTTTATGGAGGAACTATTAACATATCTATAAACTATTTATAAGGGGAGCCTTATTGTAAAGTCTCAGCCTCAGACTGCAGGTTAACTCACGGTTCCTAGAGTTTCCAAAAGCAGAATGGGAGGAAGATCTTTCAGTTATCAGGCTCCTCTCTTGTGGAACCAACTTCCAGTTTCTGTCCGTGAGGCTGACACGAAGTCCAGTTTTAAAACTGGACTTAAGACTTTCCTTTTTGATAAATCCTATAGTTAGGGTTGGATTGTCATGCTGCTATAGGCTTGGACTACTGGAGGACAGCCGGACCTCATGTCCTTAAATTATTGGCTAAAATTGAATAGTTTTCATTTGATACTACTGTATTTCTATCTTAACATGTGATTCTTGACCTGACATTGTGTATCTGTTCCTCCTTCCTGTTCCTCTCAAAACCAGCCAGTCGAAGCAGATGGTCGCTTGTCCTGAGCCTAGTTTGGCTAAAGTTCCCTTATCAGTCAGTCAGTCTGTGCAACATAGATGCTATGGGAAATTGCGCTCCGCGCGATTACCTGAAGGAATACAATCACACCTTTACGGCTGGGGCGTCAGCGTCACGCCAGAGTCCCCTCCCTCTGGGTATTTAAGACGCGGACGCCCATCCTACTTTCTCTTATTGCCCTTCACCTCGCTTAAACCTGAACTCAACTCTCTTCGCGGGACTTCTCTGTTGTCACATCGCTCGATCAGAGGTGAGCTTGCTCCCTACGCTGAGCGTACAGAGAAATTTTCCTGTGTACTGCTGGCCTGGCGAAAGCTAGTCCGGCATTTTTCTACTTACCTCGAAGTTTTCTTATCTCTCCGCAGCTGCTTCGCTCGACGGCACTAACTGCGTCACAACACTCCCTGCTAAGCATTAGCAGGCTAGCCAGCAAAAGCGACACGATGGAGAGGATGTCTTCGAACAAAAGGAAACTAGGAACAGCCTCGACGCTTCTCGTCTCCGGACATGGCTCTCGAGAAGGGAAAACGGAGGACAAAGGTTCCGAAGAAAACCAGTAGGACGGCGAGCCCTCGCTCGTGCCCCTGCCCCAGCGGCTGCGGCTACTCCCTCTCGGCGACGGACACCCACGAGGCCTGTCTCGTCTGCCTAGGGATCTTGCACGCAAGAAAAGCGCTGGAATCCCCCAACTCCTGCTCCCACTGCTGTCGGATGCCGGCGGTAGTGCGGAAACGCCGCACGGACGCGTTGGCTAAGACCATGGAGAAGGTCACGGCGCTGAAGGCTGCATGCTACACAGAACTGCTTGCTCCCGAACCGGAGCTCGAGAACATGGACCTGGAATGCAACGGTCAGGTCGGGGAGGAGAACATGTCGGACTCCTCGGTCCCCGTCGAGGACTCGATGCCCGAAGTGTCTGACCAAGACGCCGAGTACGGTTGCAGAGGGGAAAGTGCGGATTCCTCTCAGAACCTGGCGTAAGTTTTACCGGAACCGGACGTGTCGGCCCTTGCCCTGTTCGACTTGTGCCGCAGGACGGCGGATGCTCTGCAGGTCGCGTGGCCAGACCCCACACCTCGTCAACAGGTTACAAGGCTGGCGGAGAATTATTTATACGCGAAGCAGCAACCGACAATGACGCAGAAAATGCCAATTTTCCCGGACTTCCTCGTGGAGCTCACGCGCTCCAGGGCGGAACCCGGAGCTCCCATGATGCTGCCACTATCCCGGCTCCTGGATGTCGCAGGAATGGAGGCAGCAGGTCTCGCCAGCGCACCCCACATAGAGGAGACCCTGGCGGCCCATCTGGCCCCCGCAGCTACGGGGGCGAAGCCAGCGCTACCCAGCAAGGCCTGCCGCGCTTCAGAGAAACAGCTCGAGAAATGCTACTGGGCTCAGGGCCTCGCGGCTCGTGCGATGAACGCTTCGACCATGATACAGGCGTACCTGACAGAAAAGCTACAGGAACTCCAAGTTACGACAAACGAACAAGCAACAACAGAGACCATGGAGGAGGTCCGCAGGGCTTCTGACTTTGTGCTCCGCATGATGGGGACAATAGCCATCATGCAAGGCAGAGCAATGGCAGAAGTGGTTGTCGCCCAGCGCCATCTTTGGTTGACTTTAACGGACCTCCCAGAAAACCAGAGGTCCCCCTTCCTCCAGCACCCGATCAAGCCATCGGGACTCTTCGGGGGAGCCTTGGAACTCATCCAGGCCAGACTGGAACAGAGGCGCAAACAGGTGGAAGCCCTCTACGAGGGGCTGCTGAGGAAAAGCTTTGCACCCCCCAAGGAAACCATGCGTCGCCCTCCGCGGAAGAGACCCGCTGGTGACGGAGAGCCTTTTCAGCATCAGGCGGAAAGGCAGAGGGCCTCCTCGATGACCCCATGTGGAAAGCAGATTCGGGCCTGATGAAACAGGACAAACTCATGATTTTACAGGTTTGCCCGCCCACGCGGTATGGGAACCTGAACTTTTAAGTCCAGTCTTCACTTGTAAAACACACAAGGAGCTGGTGGCATGTGTGTGCGCACTGAACATGACTTGCCTACTGTATGTGTAATAAAAACAAACACTGTTTCACGCAAGCTCTACAGAGAGTGGTGAAGGCTGCACAGAAGTCTGTTGGAGTCAGTCTCCCCACCATCACAGACATTTACACCTCCAGATGCAGGAAAAGAGCCACCTGCATCATGAAAGACCTCACTCACCCAGCACACTCACTCTTTGCCCCACTCCCCTCAGGACGGAGGTTGAGGAGCATCAAGTGTAGAACCACTAGACTGAGGAACAGCTTCTACCCTGAGGCTGTTAGACTCATGAATAAATTAAAATAAAATAAAAAATAAACACTGCAAAATATCATATCATGCTGATGCTGATCTGTTTTCTTGTTGCTGTGTTTATCTGTGTTCATCTGTGACCATCTGCTCATACAAACTCATGTTCGTGCTGCTGTTTATTCCCACTATATTAGGCTTAGTGTATTACTAGTTGATGTTTTTCTTAGTTAATTCTAGATGTTATTACTGTTTTTCTATTGCATTTGTTGTTGGATGTAACTGGGACCCCGTGTACATAATCTCGTTTTCATCACATGTACCACATGCGGTGCAAATGACAATAAAGACTCTCTGATACAAAAATAAAAGTACCAAAGCACAGACTGCCCTGGTTCTTGACTCGAGTCCCACTTTTATAAAACACAAACCACTTGGTCAAACTATGAACCACAGCAAGATGTGCGAGCTCTTTCTGAGACAGTCAGTTCTCGCTGTATCTTCTGTCAGGCTGAACAGCCTGCTCAAGAACTCGCGAGAGGGGTCAAAGGCCACCCCTCCCGCACTCAAACACGACAAGCAACGATTAGACATGCCTTCCAGGCTCATGGCGCATGCACAGGCCTGGAGGATGAATGGATCATGAAGACAATTTGTAATGGGCTCAAGCTGCAGTTCACCAAGAGACCACCCCCCTTCACAGGGGTGTTGCAATCGAATATTAACCCTGCACGCGCACACGTGCTGAGGGAGGAAGTATTGACGATGCTACAGAACGGGGGCGGCCGTGGCGTAGTGGTAAGGGCAGTCGTCTCCCGATCGGAAAGTTGGCGGTTCGACTCCCGGGACCCGCACCATGTGTCGTTGTGTCCTTGGGCAAGACACTTAACCCTGAGTTGCTCCCGGTAGGACTGGAAAGCACCTTGCATGGTAGTCTGCCGCCACCGGTTTATGAATGTGTGTAGCATTCAATATATGTGTAGCACTTTGAGATTTTCAGTAATGAAAAGTGCGTTATAAATTGAATTAATTATTATTATTATTATTACAGAAAGGAGTAATACGTTTGGTCCCGAAATACAAACTACGCTCCGGTCATTACAGCAAGTACTTCCTGGTGCCCAAAAGGGATCATTCCCTGAGACCGATCCTGGATTTCAGAACTCTGAACAAGAGAATAAGAACTTTTAAGTTCAAGATGCTTACATTGCGGCAGGTCCACCAGTCTGTGAGACCAGGAGACTACGCATGTACAATGGATTTGAAGGACGCCTATTTCCATGTGGGCATGTGGAGGAAACACAGAAAATTCCTCCGTTTTGCTTTCGAAGGGAAGGCTTATGAATTCAAAGCCTTACCCTTCAGTTTGAAGACTGTTCTGCGTACATTTACTAAATGTCTGGACACAGCCCTGACCCCTCTTAGGAATCAAGGAGTCAGGATTATGAACTACCTGGATGACCTCCTGATTCTGGCCGGAAGCAGAATACAGGCCCAGTCGCACTCCTGTAGGGTGATTTCTCACCCGGAGTCTCTTGGTTTTGTCATAAACCTACAAAAGAGTGACCTAACCCCATCACGGATTACCGTATTTCTGGGAGTAAGGTCAACACCATCCGCTACAGAGCATGGCTCTCAAAGGAACGAGTTTCCTCGATTCGCCATTGTCTGACAAAGTTTAAACTGGATCAGCGGGTCCCCCTGAAGATGTGCCAACGCCTTTTAGGCTTCTTGGCGGCAGCCATACCCTGTGTGCCACATGCATTGCTGAAAATGTGGGCCCTACAAGTGTGGCTAAACCAACAGACACATCCTACCCTGCCTGGTCGAACATGAAAGGTCAGGATAGATTCAGAGTGCCTGAGGGCCCTGGAACCTTGGAGAGACTTGTCTGTTTTCGCAGAAGGGGTCCCGCTAGGTAGAGTGTCATCTTGCGTGGTCATCACGACGGACGCCTCAAAAACAGGATGGGGGGGCAGTCTGCAGAAATCAGAATGCCCGAGGCCTGTGGAATGAACAGGAAGCGAGATTACATATCAACTTCTTGGAATTGCTGGCTGTATTCCTGTCAGTAAAATACTTTTTTGGAAAAGGTCTGATTGCAGGACAGCACGTCCTGGTGAAATCAGATAACAGGACCACGGTGTCCTTTATCAACAGGGAGGGAGGGACAAGATCCCAAGTCCTCCTCGGCCTGACGCGGAAGTTGCTCACATGGTGTGCTCCGAGAATATTGTTGCTCAGGGCGACTCATGTTCCCGATGAACTGAATTATGGAGCTGATGCCCTCTCGAGAGGGCCTCTCTTGGCGTCAGAATGGAGACTGAACCCACGAGTCGTGGAACAGGTCTGGTCACTATTTGGGAGAGCCTCAGTGGACTTGTTCGCTTGCAGAGCTAGCTCACAGTGTGACCTTTACTTCTCTTTAAAGGAAACGGACGCACCATTGGGAACGGATGCTCTGGCCCATGATTGACCAGCAGGGGTGCTGTACTACACTTTTCCACCTGTCCCTTTGATCCAGGTGACACTGGAACGTGTGTCAGGGAGCCCTCTCCCTGATACTGATAGCCCCCAGATGGCCGCAGAAACCGTGGTTCCCGGAATTTATCTCAATGTTATCAGGGGTACCATGGCAGTTGCCTTCCCACAGGGACCTGCTGACTCAGGCGCATGGGCAGCTTCTGCACCCACGTCCGGAGTTGTGGCAGCTTTCAGCCTGGCCTCTGAAGGGAACTGGCTGAGGGCCTAAGGTTGGATCGTTTTTTCTACAAAAAAAAAAAACGGTCAGCAACAGCATACACCTCTTGTATATATGAAAACCTTTCCCCTGGGGCCTGGAGGGTTACCCTGTGCTTGAACTAGGTTCTTTACCTCCACATTGCCATCTGGTTGCCAGTGGCATAAGGGGCCCCTTGCTCTTTTCCTCCTGTTTCTCAAAATTTCCAGGGAATAGGAGATGATGGGTAATTACATTAGCGGAGCACGCTTGTGCTGTCTCTAGCTAGTGTTTCATCTATGTGTCCAGTGGTAACATCAGATTGATGTTTCTACATGTGGCGTTTTTCTTCTCAGGCTGTGCTCCCTACATACCTTGTAGAGAGCGGCTGGGAAGTACCTGTCATATTAAGGCAGATGTTCTCACATGCATTTTGCTGAGCATTTCAAGGGCGTGAATGGATTACGTTCCCATAGCATCTATGTTGCACCGAGTGACTGACTGATAAGGGAACTGAAAGTTATGCACCATAACTCATGTTCCCTGAAGGAAGGGAACGAGGTGCAACATACCTGGCCCTTTCAATGCTGAAAGCTCGGTGAAGTGCATTCTAGAGAAAGTAGGATGAGCGTCCGCGTCTTAAATACCCAGAGGGAGGGGACTCTGGCGTGACGCTGACGCCCCTGCCGTAAAGGCGTGATTGTATTCCTTCAGGTAATCGCGCGGAGCGCAATTTCCCATAGCATCTATAGTCGTGTTTCCATCAAGGTTTCTAGATGCGCATTTTGAAGCATTGCATCAGAAAAGCTGAATGGAAACGGCAAAATGCGATTTAACTTACCTAATTCGCCCCAAAGTTGATACGCTCGCTTGAGGTGGTTTTTGGGGGTTTCGAAACAGAGCTGATGCGCAAAACGACAGATGGAAACAGATTTGCCGACTCAGTTCTGCCGTAGCGAACATTTACGTCATGTGACTGATCAGCTGTTTCCGCTCCGGACAACATGTAACATCGCTAAAACTAGTTGGCATGACAGAATAAATACAACTTGCCCGATAGCAACACATACCTGAAATATTCTCTCCATTTTGACGAGATGTGTGGCCGGGTTCTGTTTTCAACCGCTACTTCCTGTTTACTGTAGACATGCGTAACGCTGACGTCTGACGTAATGACGCTGACGTCTGACGTAATGACGCTGTGCGTGGCCTGGTAGATGTGATTCAAGCCAGTTGATGGAAACACTTCTGCTTCGCATTAATTTGTATTTACATATTTGCGAGATTTCAAAAATTAGCTCGAAATTCGAAATGAAAATAGATGGAAACACGGTTTATGTTGCACCTCGTTCTCTTCCTTCAGGGAACATGAGTTATGGTGCATAACTTTCAGGTTTCTTCAGCGTGAGGGAGTTTTTCCTTTCCACTGTTGCCTTCATGCTTGCTCAAGATGAGAGTTCTGTTATGGCGTTAAACTCAAAGCAGTCTGCTCCTCAGATAAATAATGTTAAATTATTATTTTTATATGAATGTTTCTGTTCAGTGGCCTGAGACGACTTCTATTCTGACTTTGTGTTAATTAAATAAACTGAATTGAACTGAACTAAAGTGGTACCTTTTAATCTGTAGGAGGAAACTGGAGTACCCAGAGAAAACCCACGTGCAGGAGAACATGCAAACTCCACACAGAAAGGCCGGATGGTGAATCCACGATCTTCTTGCTGTGAGGTGACAACTTAAACGACTGCTCCACCCTCATCATTGATCTTATTCTCTATTGTTGTTTAGTCTTTTAAATCCCATGACCAAATGGTTTCACACACTGTATGACATCACAGCATCGCCGGAGCCGTAAAGCCAGTTTAGAAACTCACACGATGATCTATGGCTCGGTCACTGTGCCACTTGGAAGTTCAAAGGTGTAACTGGAGTGGGTTGACTTTAATGTCCTGTGTTGTTGTCCAGAAATCACACAGAAGGCATCGAGGTATGTGTGTTAAACTGTTTGGAGAATGTGCCCATAAAAAAAAAATAAAGGATGTCTCTTGAACAACAATGTTTTTAGTTTAACTCGGGAAGTTAGAATATCTTAGTATGACAGAACAGAATGATGACAGGTTTTCAATTTTCAAAAGTTCTTCCACCCTTCGTTTTACACTACAACTTGTCAGATGGGTAAATTACTGTACAAAACTAATAAATTATTATTGTATTGTATAATTTTTATTCATTTCATATTAAAAACAATGACAATTTTTAAAAAGAAAAATTAAACAAAAAACATAAAATGAAAAGAAGCAGAAGAAGAAAACATTTCTTATCATATCTGCTCCTTATTAAACAATCAAACTATCAATTCAAACATTTATATACTTATTGTAATACAAAAGTATACAGTCTCATCAAAATACCTATTATACTGTAATTTGTTAAATTAGAATCAACTTAAATATAACTCTTCAACAAAATAGTTTTAATCATTTTCTTGAATATTAGTATGGACCGCATTTTTTACATTGTCCTCTTGACCATTCCAAAGATCAATTCCTCTTATTGTAGTAGACCTACCCTTTAAACTGGTTCTAAACTTAGGTTTGACAAACATTTCTGTTCCCTTTAAATTATAGCAACTAATCCTTTTCACTAAATAGGTTTGAATGTTAGATGGTAGTGAGGAAGTATGAGCCTTATACATAAGTAAAAGAATATTATAATCAACCAAATCATAAAAATTAAGTAATTTCAAATGACAAAACAATGTGCCAGAAGGATGACAATAATTTTTCCTCATTATAATTCTTAAAGCTCTCTTTTGCAAAATAAAAATAGGCTTAGTTGTTGTCTTACATGCTGTACCCCAAACATTTACACAATAAATTAAATGCGGAACTATAATTGTGTTATAAAGCAAGTGCAAAGCATTATCAATCAACAAGTCCCTTACTCCATACAATACTGCAATTGACTTAGATATTTTAGTTTTAAAGGTTCAGTCTGCAGTTTCTGTAGAACATCAGCACTTAGAAAAAATTTCAACAAGCAAAGCATTCTGATCCCTCCCCCTCAGAGCCATATATGGCTCTGCCCCCTTGTGGTCTGTTAAAATTCAAATTCAAGCTCTGTTTTTATTGGCTGATTCAAATTCAAGCTCGGTTTTTATTGGCTGGTTACAAACTTTGTTTTTATTGGCTGGAAAATGGCGGGTCACTTTTTCTTTTTAGAAATGCTTATTTACCACCTGGAGAAGCAAGGGGACAATATTTTTTTTAGTTTTTTTCAGAGATTACCTCTCTAACATCAATCTAGTGACAGAGTGAAGAAATATGTTAAAAATATATTGTTAGAAAAGTTACATATAGCAGCTTTAACAGTAGTTGTTAACAAATTAACAACTACAACCTCCACATCAGGAGCTGCAGTGTGGTGAAAAGTAAAGTGATGCTCGAGGGTGAGCCGGTGTTTAGGGGAGGACCAGGATGACTGGATCTGAGGCTGGATTAGTTTATTGCCTCTGGATTGGCGGCGTGATCATAGCTCATTGTGTCCTCTATGGTTACTGTCACTTTCACACAGACTCTGGCAAGGTGAGAGACGCCGTAATGAAATATGGATGTCTGTAAACACAGAGACTGAGCAGTCCTGCCAGTACTTTTCTGCAAACCCGCTCCTGAAGAATCCCTGCTGTCAGGTGTTTTTACTGAGATTGGCCTTCACGTCGTCCCTTGTCTAACCCCATTCCCCATAAATGTCATTTTCCTTTTAAGTAAGACAAGGAGGAGCAGCTCTTTGAGGCTTTCTGCTCAACGCTGCTTTTACAGACATTTCCTGATGATTGTGCTCGTCTGTAAAAAGAAGAAAAAACCCAACGAGCACTTAAAACCCACACTCCCACAGCCGAATTTAACAAGTGGAAGAGGCAGAATTAGTGCTCGCAGCTTGCTTTTACTGTTATTTAATAGTGAGAGGCTGTTAAATAAACTGCAAAATATATATAAATAAATACTGTGGCGATTCAGTAGCAATGATGCAGTCAAGGGCAGCGGTTATTCCTTTCGGGCTGATCTCCAGATAAAACATGATGCCAAATGCAGACATCCTTTTGGCTTGCTGCGTTTCACGCTATAGGCAAGAGCTTGATGTTTGGTCGAGAGGACAGGACAGCAGCAAAGTGGATGCTTGGAGTGCTTCCAGGGATTAAACTCATGAATCTAACAGCAGCCAGTGGTCATCATGACACACACACTGCATGGGAGGTACAGCATGGCGTCCCGGAGGTTTTGAGAGGGTGGAGGGGAAAAATGGAGAAAACCTGAAACCATGAACCATAAAAATGTACGAATTTTCCTTCCGTCGTCATGTGGCACATTTGACGGGTGCTCCGTTTTTATAGGAGATGACACAAGCTTTGTTGTACTGAAGCGTTGTTACACGCTGCGAAAAGTGTGTGGCACAAACGATGAATAAAAGATTAAGTCTATGACACAAAGTGTTTCCTGTATTTGCAGGATCTTGAATATTAAATTTTAAAAAAAAGAACTGTGTTTTTTGCTTATCACACAGAATCATAACCTAACCTAACCTTTGGCTCTAATTAAAGATTGCATTGCAAAAGCTTCAGAGAAGCCTTATTAATGTTCTGTTTATAATTTTTGTCCTCTTCCACATCGTGGAAGCTTTGATAAAATGTCCAAATTATACATTAAAATGTGCGTCTCAATCTGGAATATGGGCTGTGACTTTTTGTAACAGTAGATGAAATTAGCAAAAAAGTAGGGATCACATTTCCCAATACAATGCAGTAGGGGTTTAATTAGATGAGAAAGAAGGCATTCCTCTTTGGAGCTTTCTANTTGCGTCCATGCTGCCTTCTTCTTCAAATCCTGTCGCTGTCGTGTCTTCCGTAAACAGCCAAGACTGGACCAATGAGATGAGCCGGATTCTGTAGTTTCAATCACGTGTGTAAAGGCTGTCAGCTCATTGGTCACAGAGCAGAGCGGCTTCTTAACCGTAACAATTGACATAAAAACGCATCATTATGTATCAACTCCATTGACGTTGACAGAATAGTTTTGATTCTCACGATATTACGGGACAAAGTGCGTCCCGTAATAGATCAATAAGGGACGCGTACTTTTGTTTCTAAATACGGAACGATTCCGTTTTTCAAGGGACGGTTGGCAACCCTAGTCCAGAGTGTTTACAGTAAGGTCTGTTAGCATGTTAGCTCGTCCCTCTAGCCTCCTCTGTCTCGGTCCAGTCCGTTCAGCCTCGTAAACCTCCGGTCCAAACAATAAGGTCTCCTGTGATTTTCCACTGAGTGCTCGCTGATTCTGCCGTCAAGCTACTGCTTCTTCTGCCGTCAAAAACCGGAAGTAACCGGAACTTGGCTTTTCAAAATAAAAAATTTCAAAATATAATTTTTTTTAAATGGGATATGCGTGACGTAACTACGAAACGTCGTAAGTCGAGACCATCGTAAGTCGAGGACAGCCTGTATTGTAATAAACTAACTTTTCAATCATAGTCTACTTTATTAAGATGCCCCTGAATGCACCTTCAGGGAATGCTAGGGCGTCAACTCTACAAAATGGGTGAATTTGATGCGGATGCCATCTAAAAGTCTTCCTCAACGTGTGTTGCAGAAAGGAGATCCTGCAGGAGTACTTTGACATCTCCACCCTCCTCCACCATGAAGTGGTGACCCTCCACAGGGAGATGTCCAGCACGCTGACAGCCATCAATCCTCACAGCGAGTACGAGAACTTCATCCATCAGAACAGGTAGACGGAGGCAGAGCTCAGCAGCACTGCAGTCTCAACCCCGCCCTCACTGACAAAACTGTGATTTCAGGTCCGTGGGGGAGATTCCTGCTTGTGCAGACTTCGACTGCAGCCTTCTGGAGGACACCGAGACTCTGAAGCCCAAAGAAATCGAAGTGAATGACCTCACACTTGAGACTTTACAGCACAAGTGAGGACACAAACCACAATCTCTCATTCTAATAACACAAGTGTTTCCTTTAGCTGTCTTCACAACTTCCTCTTCTTTGATTCTCCATTTATTTACACGTCTCCTTCACTTCCTCTCCTCACGTGTTCTGTTTGTGCTGCTTTTTATTTTCAGACTGACTGGGATAGAGGAGGACCTGCTGGACCTGGCTCACTCACTGGGCTCGCAGCAGATGTTGGTGGAACAGCTGGAGCTGGAGCTGGAGGACGAGCAGGAAGGTGTGAGAAAAGGCCAGAGGTGAGAGGCCTGCTGTGATGATGACTTCAAACCTCACATGGTTTAAAATAAAACTCCTGAACTTTGGTGGCTGTGCAGAACTTTGAGTCTGTCTGGCCTCTGAGTGCCTGTTCAGACCTGGTATGTTAAAGCTGCAGTCTGCAGTTCTGTAGTGCAGTCTGTAAGTTGTCTAAAAATATATTTTTAACATATTTCTTCACTCTGTCACTATCTCCTGACAGACTGATGTTAGACAAAGTAATCTCTGAAAAAAACTATTAGTCCCCTTGCTTCTCTAAAAGCATTTCTAAAAAGCCACAGTGACCCGCCGTTAACCAGCCAATAAAAACAGAGTTTTTAACCAGCCAATAAAAACAGAGCTTCTCACTTCTCACGCTCCTAACCCACGCCCCCCCGTCCCCCCCCCGCAGCCCCCGCAGGTTCTCGTTCAAAGTATTGCAAAGCGATGCAAAACTGTTTTGTATGTGACACAAATGTATTAAATTCCCCTTCTTCATCCCTGATCTGGACTTTTCTTTTGTTTTTTTTGCCAAAAGTCAAGTGATCGCTTCCTCCTCCACTGATCCATGACTGAAACATTGAAGAAATGAATGAATTTGTCACGAGCAAATTAAACTCATGTCCAACGTGGCTGCAAGAGGCTCAGCGGATTTTCATGGTGTTCTGGTGTGCTGGACCAGCGCTCCCTGTTTTTATTTTATTTTTTAGAACGTTTTATTAACATATTGTAGCACCTCTGCACACTTTATGCTGAAAACCTAAAATGGAGGGTGCTTGGGTTCGGTATCAATCTGGTACCCCAATCGGTGTGCAGCACCAATGACCTAGTTTAATACAAATAGGACCCAGAGAAACAGTGTAATTTGAGGCAAAATGATTCAGCCTTAATTTATTAAACTAAATAACCTAATAGTGAGTGACAGGAAGTTTAACTAGTCACCTTCTGGTGTGCTGGACCAGCGCTCCCTGTTTTTATTTTATTTTTTAGAACGTTTTATTAACATATAATCACAGAACTTCGCAGCGGCTGACAGGACATGCAGTGGAGGCGGAGCATTCGGAAGCAGAGATGCGAGAGCGAGGGGGAGCAGAGCCATATATGGCTCTGAGGGGGAGGGACCAGAAACGTGTCTCTGTTCAAAATTTTCCTAAGTTCCAGCGCATTCCAGAAATTACATACTGAACCTTTAAGCTCTCTTCAGCTTTCAGTTTGCATTTCAATACCGTATTTTCCATCCTATAAGTCAGTTTTTGCATAATTCACAATAGTTCCGGGAGTGAACGCAGGCACACCTCTGCCGCTGCTCCTCGTACTTTTTTCTTGTTTTTGTTTTATTCAGTACTTTCTGCTATTTTTTCACCGATCCTTGCCTGGGCATTTCTACTCATCAACAAACATGGATTTTACTTGGATTTACCTGCTGCCTGCTCTCGTTTGGACTCTCCTTCTGGTCATCCACCCCCACCCAGCGTCTGGCCTGCTCCATTATTCAGCCGTTGAGCTCCTTCGTCTTCGCTTTCTACCAGCCGAGGGGGGAGTTCAACGAGGATGTTGGGGGCAGTGTTTGGTCCAACGTGTTTATGAATTGAAATAATCTTTTCATTGAAATGGGACATCAGGGAGTTGCAAAATTCTGTGGAAACCATGTGAGAGGGTAGAGAGTTAGGAGATGAGACAGAGCGGTGAAGGAGAGAGAACAATGTATTTGAATTACCAACATTGGAACTGATGATGTCTGAGAAGTATCTGGATTTGGCTTGAGAAATACTGTTCTTGTAATGGATGAGGTGGTTTGCATAAAGTTCCTTGTGAATTGTGAGACCGGATTTTTTATAGAGACGCTCCCTCCCTCCCTTTCTTTGTCTTCTCCCTCCCATCTGCTGATGAGATTGCTGACATTATCAACAAGTCCAAGTCCTCATCCTGTCAACTTGACCCATTTCCCACAGTTCTTGTTAAATCCTGTCTCCCGTCTCTGCTCCCTATCATCACTAATATCATCCACTCCTCCCTAACCTCTGGCATTGTTCCCGCAGCCTTCAAATCTGCTGCCATCACCCCCATCATCAAGAAACCAGGTCTTGACTTTACCAACTTCAATAATCTTTGTCCGATCTCCAATCTGCCCTTCATTTCCAAAATTCTTGAAAAAACTGTTGCTAGTCAACTTCACTCTCACCCAGTGGTGTAACTTCCTGAAGGACTGGTGTGGACATGTCCCCACGAATGTTGAGCTGTAGGGGACAGTCCCCACCAATATTTTGTTCACGTATTTTACTTTCTGTGCTGTGTATATCTGAGTAAAACCCCATTTATGCCGCTAGTCAGAAAAAAAGTTCTCTCCGCTTCCCACCATCCAAGAAATTTGATCCCCCCCCCAAAAAAAACTGCCGCTGTTCTGTCTATAGTTAATATGCATGTGCGCGCATGCATTTTGCACGAAGCCCATGACACGCAGAGGAGCCGTGTTATCACCCTACACAGCAAGAAACAACCAAAAAGTAAGTAATTAAATTGTTTTGGTGCACAGTACTTATGGTATTATTGTGCGTTTACACAATTTACAGTGTGCATGCATTTCTTGAACGTAAGTAAATCGTTTTGATGACGTTTTGCATGTAATATGTGCGTGACTTCAGGAGGAGCAAAAACTACATTTGTTTATGTGTGAACAGTGCGAGCGAAGTTAGTCCGAGCTTTGTGAATTTAATTTAACAATATAATCATTCTGCTGCCTGCTGCAGACGAGGGAGGGATGGAGGACAAGTTGAAGAAGTGGCTGCAGATTACTTCAACTAGCAATTTTAGCTAATCTACTAGCATATGTAGCTCCATCTACGGTACTAGCATCTCACGGTGAATCAATGAACAATCTGAAAAGCTCTGAAACAGGTGGAGCACGTTCTTATTTATCTTGAAGCAGACACAGAGCCCAGCTAAAACCTTAAAAGTCCTCTATCACTGTCTGGCTGTTAGTTTCAACATCAGGTGGACCAGCAGGTTCATGCTGCCATGCTGCTTCAATACTGTGAAATAAATGCTGATAATTGTTTTATTTTTATTAATTACTGTAATTGCATTTGTAATGATAGTGTGCACCTACTATTTTTAGTTTGGAGCAAGCCTGGATAGATTGTTGTACTCAGTGCAGCTCCTAAAGATTAAAGTCCTCTAAATAGCTTAATTTCATTTTCAGAGTTTCTATCGGCCAAATTGTGACATCAGATACTTAGAAGATTCTTCCCAATGGGCAAAGTGGATTCTACCAACCTGAACATAGTTCTCTGCATTAATGGTGCCTTACATGCAAGCTGCCCATGCCACAA
>JBBPBX010000199.1:111823-119323 GCA_038048925.1 Garcialebias charrua | reverse complement strand
AATCACTCACCAGGGGCCTCATGTACAAAGACTTGCGTGGATTTCCTACTGAAAAGTGACGTACGGTCAAATCCAGAAAAGTGTGTACGCACAAAAAAATCCAGATGTATCAAACTGTGCGTACACCGGAATCCACGCACATTCCTTTTGTACATCACAATTAACGTGGAACTGAGCGCACGTGAGACACCTCCCCTGACACGCCTTCATTTACATATGTTAAACAGATGCAAATTACTTCCTGCATGTGTGAAGGACATGTTTGTTTGATCCCTGCGCGATCAGAAATCATTTCTAGATTCAGGAAAATAATGAATTTAATATAATATGAGTGAGGAAAATAATCCTAAGTAAGAATAGTAATAAAATGTGTTTATCACACAAAGAACGAGTGATTGTGTGTCGGTATTTGTGTGTGCGCGCACCCTGCTTTGGTGCGCCAGCTCATCCATTCATTCTGAGTGAAAATATTAACTTTGCGCACGGGTTTATTACCATAATTACTGTAAACACAGAGGAACTTAGATGTTTGGTAGATCTTTGTTTATTTAATAGATGATATGAAGAAACGGGTCTGTGCGTCTCAGTGGAGAGTTTTCATGACATGACGTGATGTTGGAGTCTCCAAACGCTGCGCGCGCCGCAGCCTTGTGCGCAATCTGTTTGTCTGTGAAGCCTTTACTCTCCTACAAGTTATATATGGTGTACTTTCACGTGTCATTTTGGAGAAATCTACAATAAACGCAGATTATGAATCACCTCCAGCTGCCGTACCGGCGTGGGTGCGCGCGCGCTCCAAAGCGCGACCACTCAGCCTTTGGAATCATATGGATGAGACATTCCATTGATCAGGCTTTGTGTGGACTGGACTGCCCTGATCGGCCTGCAGCTCCCTCATAGCTCGGGAACAGTTTGATCGCTGCTTCTGCATGTGCACGCGTGTCCAGAGCGCAGCAGTGCCAAACTGAAAAATGATTATTTCTGAAAACGGCTGATAAGCCATATCCTAGATCAGAAAATTATATCTGTTTATAAATAAATGCTCTGCGTGTTACACTATTATATCCTCCAGTAAGGCTGAATGAATCCGTTCCTGTTGAATTTATTTTTGGCACAACTTTGCGCGTGCTTTATTTAACTGCGTCATGTGGATGTAATACTTGTTAATCGTGTGTTTGGTGGGAATATTAATCATTTTCACATCATGAACAGTTAATAATAATAATAATAATAATAATAATAATAATAATAATAATAATAATAATGAATTCAATTTATAACGCACTTTTCATTAATGAAAATCTCAAAGTGCTACAAGGTGCAACAGAATTAAATGTCAATAAAACATTTAATAAACAATTAAAATCAACAACAGTATCAGCTAAGATCAAAAGTAGAATCATGAGGAGTATAGTATGCTCGGTTGAAAAGAAAGGTCTTCAAGCCGCTCTTAAAGTAACTAAGATTCATAACTGGTTGTGATTATCGTACCCACCACTGCACCCTGTATTCACTGGTTAACTGGACATCATTAACCTCACGCAGACTCTTCCACTGGTACATTTTCATCTTTAAATCACTTCTTGGTCTGCTGCCCTCATACATCTCCTCCTACATGTCTTTGCGTGAGTGCAGCTACAGTGTGCGCTCTCAGGACATGATTACCTGCAGTGTTCCGTCAGTGAGGACTGAACTTGGAAAAAGGGCCTTCTCCTACTCCGCTCCTGCTTCATGGAATATCTTACAAAAAGATCTGAAGCTCTCGACCTTGACTTCTCTAAATGGTTTTCAGAATCTGTTGGAATCCTGGCAAAAACCAATGCAGATTTGTTCCTGTCTTTGATTTTATACGTCTACCTTATAATGTTTTGCTAGTTTTTTGATACTTTGTTAAAAAAAAAAAAAAAAAACTTTCTTTTGTTTTTTTCTCTCTTTTGTTTTCTATTGTTTATTGTTTGTTTGTTTATTGTTTATTGTTTAAGGAAATTCTACCACTGCTGTTCATTGTTCTTTAGTTTTAGCAGGTCGCTTTCGTAAATGAGCCCATGAGGTTCAAAAGATTTACCTGACTAAATAAAGGTTGAATGAATGAATGAAAAAAGTCAACCACAGACTGTGGGGCTTCAGTTTCTCTGAATCACCTGTAAGTGTCGCCAAAGGAACAAGAACCACAGAAACGTGCGTACGCGTGCTCGGGAGCTGGCGTGGAAATGTACTTGGATGCGCACATATTCACGTTCAGTTCAGTTTTGATACATACGGGGTTTTGCGTGGATGGTGCCGTACGCAAGGTTTTTGTGTGCACGCACGGTTGATACATGAGGCCCCTGTACTCCACTCCTGAGGAATCTCCACACTCCTCTTTAAAGCTGCTCCAAGCTCTGTAAGACAAACTGGCAAAAGTAATTATTGAAGACTCTTGTTCCACAGATCCCCATACTTACCTGACCTCCCTTTCTGTGCAGATAATTCCCTGTAAATATCTCTGTTTCACAATAAACGGTAGTTTTTCAATCAAGTGCTGAGTCCTGTCTGTCTGTTTGCTTTTTATGGATTTCTAACTAGTCAGTTTGTGATAGCTTCAGCTATCTTTGACTATTTTACACAAAAGAAAATACAACACTGGCTGAATTAAAGAAACACAGTACAGCTAAGGTTGAAATATTGATATCAAAACAGTTTTATTAAGAAAAATCAAGTACATGTAATGGAAAAATGTTTATGCAGGGGAAAAAAATTTATAGTTCTTGTATGTCAGTGAGTTCTTGCAAAACATAAATTAAGTTTAAGTTTATCATATGCAAGTCAACACAAGGTCAAAAATGCAATGAAATGCTCAGGACGAGAAGAACCGTCGGATTCCTTTTTCAGAAAAATATCATCCAATTATCTAAGTAATCTCACAAAAATAAAAAATGGCCTCAGGCAGTCAAATTAAAATTGCAAAGAATTTCTATTAATCAAATATGTTTAATTCATTTTTGTGTTAGGTCATTGCTGTAACACGTCTTGTATGTAATTCTCTTAACTATGAATTCTATGCATTTATAAATGTTCAGTGTAGTTCTGGGCAGTAAACATCTACTGAACACTTTGTGTAGTGCTCTCATTAGAGCCAGCCTGAGTGAAGGAATAGCTTTTGTGTTTCGTCCGAAGCCGAAACTTTGCCCTCAAGCTGTCGGCTCTTTGAAAAAGGATGATTTGGTGTAAGTGTTTTAGCTACACACACTTACCTGCCAACCTCATGTTCAACTGAAATAGTCCAAATGGGGCAGGGTTCCAATAAAGCCAACATTTTTATTTCTGTATTTCTAATTTATTTCAAGAACAGATGAATGAATCTATTTTTAAGATGGCTGACTATATTTGTCTTGCCAAAATTTCAGTGGTACTGTTGCAAAAAACCCAAACATGCAGTTTCCCAACAATCCCGTTTCTGCCTGCCAGACCTACACTGTGCCACCATCCATCGTTGCTCATATGTTTGTTGTTTTGAAGCCCACTATAAAGCTCAAGTGAGCCACTAGCTAACGTGCATTTAATCCTTGCACCATCTGCTGCTGGTATTTACTGAAAATGTGAGTCTCAAATGCCATGCACGTGGTAGCAGCTATTTAGTTTCAAAATGTCCCTTTAAGAAATATGAAAGGCAACATCATTTTCTAAAACAAGTTTTAATGTCATTAACATAATCCCATAAATAAATGCAACAGTGGTAACCTCTAGATCATGCACAATCATTTCTTTAGGTTTTCTCAGGCTGGTGTTATAATGCGTGGTGATTTTCAGCATAAACAGCTTATAAGTTCCTCCAGAATCCATCTGGCAGTCACTCCAACAGTTCATTTTACTTTCCTCCTCCTAGACACGACCTGTTTGCTGATGCACGTTGGAGTGACATGAGCCGCTGAGCTACATAGTGTTTCAGAAGTGTGTTTAGAAGGATGGCCGTCAAAACAGAAGATTTTATATTTAAACACTGCGACTATGTGTGCGGATCCTCCATCCATCCGTTATCTTGTACCCACTTCTGCCTTTTGGGGATGGATGGATGTGTGTGGATGCTTCAGCAGGAAAAATAAACAGTATTTCAGATTTATTGGTCCCACAACCTGCTGCCTAAATGAACAGATAGGCGCAGACTGCACATATTGCCTATCATGGCGATGGTGGACATCTTGACATGCAGCTTTTTCTGATGTCAAGCTGCTTTATGCTCACAAGTGTCAATAGACTGCATAAAAAATGATTCTCTTGTTTCTATAGTAACCACTAGAAAAAGAAAAAAAAAGAGTAGAAACGTAGATGAACATTTAAATATAATAATTTTGACCTTGAGTGACAGGAACAAACTCATCACGCTGCTTCCTGAGGAATAATTATTCAAACCGTTGCATCTTGTATTTTTCCCTCTACCGCTTTGAGTCAGGAAATGAGACAATTTTAAAGCAACACATGCAGCTCCCAAGTCGGGCTATTTGACTTTTACAAAATTCAAAGCGCTTGCTGCGAATGCAAACAGACAAGCAAATTACCATTTATTTAAATGTTTTAGTCTTTGCTTTGAACTCTCTACAAACGCTTTAAACGCTGTCGTTGAATTAGTTTAGGAAACTTTAGGCAATCAGGAGCTGTCCCAATAAAAACAAATTCATTATTAATAAAAAAAATGGTATTACAGTTTTACTTAAGTGTGATAAAATGAGCAAAAGCTAAATAAACACCAACTAGTTGTTAAAATGAGAGAGTATGTTGTACATGTCTAGCTGTAAATTCTTTAATGTAAAAATTGAGCAGGCCAATCGGTTGTAGGGCTGAACCTTCACAGCCACATCCTGTGAGGAGCCTCCTTCAAAAAGTATTCAATTATCTTTGTACTTTTCTTTTTCAAAATTGAACATGAATGAGCTTGCTTTTTCGTATGAGATGAACATTTTTAGAACACTACATACCGGTAATCCATACAGAAATAAAAATAAATGGAAGAATTAATGTAATTATACCATACCATACCATACCATTTTATTTATAAAGCACTTTAAAAAGGAACAAGTCCACACAAAGTGCTTATGTTGTTACATGTTTCATGTTAAATTATTTAAAAAAAAAACTCAAATTATCCATTGATAAATCTGTTGAAAGGCAAATTTTCAGTATTTTTTATTTTTTTGTTTCCTGCAGTTTAACACAATACAATCTGAAGTGGATAAACGTTCCTATATGATGTGAATTGGAAATTTCTTACACTTAAAAGTTAAAAAATGAAACATTCTTAAAAAAAATAGACGCCTCTTACAACGTACCATACAAAAATAATTGCTTTCTGACCGAAACGAGTCCAGTGCGATATTTTGATGGACTGTTTAAACAGAATCATTCAGGTTTTGTAATGATACCTTTCAATCAGTTTACCATATTATTATTTCTAGACTTGAGTAGGATTTTATTAATCTAACAGATGCAGCAAAAATAACCTTATTCACTTGATTTATGTACCAATAGTGTTTGACGAATACCCATGGTTAAAAAAAACAAGTTGTTGAGCTGCTGTGTTTGTTAACAGACCGCACGCCTGGAAATCCTGAAGTCAGCTTTCCCATGTGAGACGAAGGGCAATACCCGATATCAGAAGTGTTCCCTCACTGGAAGCGCTGTAGCTCAGCCACTGCGCTGTTGCATCACTTTACCTTACCTTGGGAATCTGCAAAGGAAGGATTAGTGGAAGAGATGGAGAGAGAGAGAGAGCAGGGAAGACCACTGAGAGAACGAATATGCTGCTTTAAGCCTCACTGGGGCTCATTACAGCCGAGTCCACTGACAGGCATACATGCTAGAGGCCGGTGTTCTGAAACCACTACTTTACATCTATACCAGAAATTATTTTCAACTTTGGAGGCCGAACATATAACTGGCTTACTGGGGTTACATTTGGCCAAAAAAACATGTTTAATAGAGCTGACATTCAGCTTCAGATCTATAATTATTTCTGACATTAAATAATTATCACTACATTGTCTGACATATTTTGCATTTGTGTGTTTTTTATTTATTTATTTATTTTTTGCAAAGTATTAATGCTACTAGAATTAACACCACATTTATGTCAAAGTGAAATTAATATCACTACTTATCAGTAATTACACCTGATCTAAAAAACAATAACCGCAGCACATTCTGGCTCATATTTAACACAACAGAAGAAGTTGTTTGTCGCAACTCGGGGAACCCAGAGTTGTACGAGACCAGAAAGGACAAGATACAGTTAGAAAGAATAGTGATGTTTATTATTTACAGTGGTTCATCTCTTGGAGATCCTGGGGGAAAGAGAGTCGGATCAGTGGAGTCCACTTGCAGCGTTCTATTGTGATTGTTTGTGTTTCCTTACAGATGAGGTGCTGAGTGTGGGTGAGATCCACCAGAGATCACCAGAGACAGAATCCAGGGGAATAGTCGGCACAGGTTTGATGGGCGTGTGGTTGGAAGGCAAGGCACGGAGGACTGAAACCAGGACCACGGGAACTCGGAACCAAACAGGAGTCGAGGAGACAGGATGACATAAACAGGAATCAATGCTCCAGCGATGAGTCACACTAGACTGCAGCCTTAAATAGTGGAAGGTCCTCATCAGATGGATGGCCGCCAGCTGGTGGAAATCAGCGGCCAATCAGGAGGTAGAGCTGCAGGTAGTGGAGCTCATCACATTGTTATTTTCAGGAGCATTTTAAAGTATTTTAAACATTTTAACCAGTGCTCAAGCACATTTTAACTCAAAATTTTACAAATTATTTTAGATAATTTTCAGCATTGGTCCTACTAAATTCATTCAACCTTTATTTAGACAGCATAGTTGCCTATAACACACATACTGACAAATGGGTGTCCAAAATATTCTTAAAACATTTGTCATTTTGTCTAAAATACTGCTGCCAGAGTTTTAATGCGAGCTAGTAGGAGAGATCATATCTCTCCAGTTTTAGCTTCTCTCAATTGGCTCCTAAATTCAGAATAGAATTCAAAATCTTACTTCTAACGTACAAATCCCTAAACAACCTAGCTCCCTTATATTCGAGATCTTATTGTTCCATATTTTCCTAAACCAGCCACATGGGAGCACAAATCGGTCAATCTCTTGTGCTGATCCCAAGCCCAGCACTTTCCTAACAGGGCACTTTGCTCTCAGACTGCAGGTTTACTTGTGGTTTAGAGTTTCCAAACATAGAATGGGAGGCAGAGCTTTCAGTTATCAGGCTCATTTTGGAAACAACTTCCAGTTTATGTCCATGAGTCAGACACTTTGTCTACTTTTAAGGCTTAAGTGTTTCCTTTTTGATAAATCCTGTAATTAAGGTTGGTTTGGGTTTCCTGACCGATCCCTTAGTTATGCTACTATAAGCATAGACTGCTGGAGGACAAATTGATTTCCTCACTCTGCTGCTGTGTTTACATGCTCTACTTTACATGTTTTTATTTGTAATTATTTATATCCTTATTTCTGTATAT
>JBBPBX010000199.1:73068-92777 GCA_038048925.1 Garcialebias charrua | reverse complement strand
ATATATACAGTATATATAGTAGAATGCTATATGAATGGGTCAATCAAAAAAGGCGTTCAATACAGAAACAACTGGACTTTATTTGTAACAGAAGACGTTTCGCTCACTACCAGTGGCCCAGCTTGCTTATAACTTCTCTCTCCCTCTCACAGTCTCCTCATTGAATTGAGAAAGCTCATCGGATGATGAGCGAAACGTCTTCTGTTACAAATAAAGTCCAGTTGTTTCTGTATTGAACGCCTTTTTTGATTTATCATGTCCTGGACGACTGAGAATCTTCACCAGCATATATGAATGGGTACACAAGGGCACCAATTGAAGTGTATAGTGCTTTGAGTATCTTGATAAGATAGAAAGGTGCTATATAAGAAGACCATTTACATATTGAAGGATGTCTTCCATTTCATAGATTATGCTTTAATTTAGAACTTATTCCTAAAGTTCATTCGCTTAAAAGGTTCTTCAGTAACATATAGAACTGTGGATGTGTTTAATGTGTCACAATTCAAAGCTTTTTCACATCAGAACCATTTTGTCTTTACCAAAAACACAAAACATGAGAGGGAAATGATCAGGTTTGTTTTTAATTGGGTCAACCTCCTTCTGTTCTCCCAACCATGATTTTTCTTTCATTTTTCCCAGAGCTGCTCTGCTGCTGGTGGATTCATGAAAATCTTTGAGAAGAGTTTTCAGCAGCTACATCTGTTGTTTGGTAAAACAGTCTCTTTTATATCAGAAATTCATACATCAGCCTCCACTACGACGACACACAAAGTGCTGAGCTGATACCACAGAGAGGTTGTCAAGTGAGAAGATACGAGGCGGTTCATCTAGCAGAGAGGAGCTGCTTACACAGGTGGTGGTAAAAAAACAAACACTTCCTCTATGTTTGTCTTTGACTACACATATTTATTTAATGCAAGTGCAAATTTGTTTGTCTCATGAATGCATTTTTAAGATCAGTGACACAAAGTAAAAGTCTCATTGCTGCTCATACACTTAAAAAATGTTTAACAGAAGAGACAGGCTGCTGCAGGTCTCTTTTCAAATACTAAAAGAGAGTTGGCGTCGTTATCAGAAAGCAGTAAAAACGGCTAAATCCCAATATTTTTCATATCATTTCCTCAAACTCTCATAATCCACGAGTTCTGTTCTCCACCCTAAACTCTGTTCTCCACCTCACAATCACCCCTGGAAGCCTCGACATGCGAGAACTTCCTACATTTCTTTTTAGAAACTCCAACTCATGATCCATCCATCTCACCTCAATTTGTTGCTATATTTGACCATTTTGAACCAATCTCTCTGTCTTCTCTAGACTCTAGAGCAGGGGTCACCAACCTTTTCGAAAGTGAGAGCTACTTCATGGGTACCGAGTCATACAAAGGGCACCAGTTTGATAAACTCTTCGGAAATAACAAAGCGTAAATTGAAAAAAATTGTATGTATAACAATCATATGTTTAAGAACATATTTTATGATAGACATTTTAAAATATATATAAATACAAAAAAAGAATAGCAACTGAATAAAATTTAAATTTAAATGCAGCTTAGTAGTGAGTTGTGCTATTTTTAGAACAGGTCCGAGGGCACCTCAAATGGTCCTTGGGGGCACCCGGGTGCCTGCGGGCACCATGTTGGTGACCCTTGCTCTAGAGCATGTCATGTGCACCCTGAAACCATCTGGTTCCCCCTTTGATGTGGTCCCCACTCGGCTACTAAAGGAGGTTTTTCATACTCTGTGTCCCTCCATTCTTGCTATTGTAAATAGCAGTTTATCCACTGGTGTGGTGCCAAAAACCTTTAAACATGCTGCTGTTCAACCTCTCCTGAAAAAACCAAACCTTGACACTTCAGTAGTATCTAACTTCAGGCCTGTCTCCAGACTCCCATTTGTATCTAAACTTCTAGAGAAAATAGTGGAGTCCCAGTTGAAGTGCTTCCTGGAGGATCACGCTATCCTCGAGTTATTCCAATCTGGCTTCAAATCTCTCCACAGCACTGAAACTGCCCTACTGAAGGTTTTTAATGACATCTTCCTATCCACAGACACTGGTGACTCTGTGCTGCTTGTCCTATTGGACCTTACATCCGCTTTTGACACCACTGACCATGAGATCCTCATTGCTAGGTTGGAGCAGTGGGTGGGCATCACAGGGTCAGCCCTCAATTGGTTCAGATCCTACCTCTCTGACAGATCCTTTTGTGTGTCCATCAACAATTTTAGTTCTGCAGTGGCGGCACTTAAATGGGGGGTTCCGCAGGGGTCCATCCTGGGTCCTCTCCTATTCTCCTCATACCTACTGCCACTCGGTGCTATTTTCCGGAAACACAACATACCTTTCCACTTCTACGCCGATGACTGTCAAATCTACTTCCCCCTAAGAAAAAATGGTACATGCTCTTCAACCTCTGCTTGACTGCCTGGGTGACATCAGGGACTGGATGGCTTTAAATTGCTTAAGTTTGAATGATAAGAAGTCTGAAGCCATACTGTTCCTTCCCAATGACACGATCTCGACAACATGTTCTCACTCCCTACTCATCATATATGGATGCTGGCGGTCAGGTTCCCTCCGCGTCACATTCTTGACGCGTCGGGTATCCCCTTCTCGTCATTAATTGGCAGCAGGGGGCTCTCATTGGTTTGTTTGGGGTTCGGTGGTCAAATAAAAGGTGATGGTTAAGGTTAGGGTTTGTTATCAGGTTAGGCTTAAGGTTTAAATTTTGACAGAAAAATCCATCCTGTATCTAAAAAATAAGTACCCCCTCCCTGGGCTGCCACCTTACCGTGGTGGAGGGGTTTGAGTGTTCCAATGATCCTAGGAGCTATGCTGTCAGGGGCTTTATGCCCCTAGTAGGGTCACCCAAGGCAGACAGGTCCTAGGTGAAGGACCAGACAAAGTGCAGCCCAAAGACCCCTTATGACGAGTCAAATAAATGGATTCAATGTTCCCTCGCCCGGACATGGGTCACCGGGGCCCCACTCTGGAGCCAGGCCCGGAGGTGGGGCACGTTGGCGAGCGCCTGGTGGCCGGGCTTTTACCCATGGAGCTCGGCCGGGCACAGCCCGAAGAGGAGACGTGGGTCCCCCTTCCCATGGGCTCACCACCTATGGGAGGGGCCAAAGGGGTCGGGTGCAATGTGGGATGGGTGGTGGCCGAGGGCGGGGACCCTGGCGGTCTGATCCTCGGCTACAGAAGCTGGCCATTGGGACATGGAATGTCACCTCTCTGGTGGGGAAGGAGCCTGAGCTAGTGTGTGAGGTTGAGAGGTTCCGGCTAGAAATAGTCGGACTCACCTCAACACATGGCTCTGGCTCTGGAACCAGTTTCCTTGAGAGGGGTTGGACACTCTTCCACTCTGGAGTTGCCCCTGGTGAGAGGCGCCGAGCAGGAGTGGGCATACTTGTTGCCCCCCATCTTGGTGCCTGTACGTTGGGGTTCACCCCGGTGAACGAGAGGGTAGCCTCCCTTCGCCTACGTGTGGGGGGACGGGCTCTGACTGTTGTTTGTGCCTATGCGCCAAACGGCAGCGCAGATTACCCACCCTTTTTGGAGTCCTTGGAGGGGGTATTGGAGAGTGCGCCTCCTGGGGACTCCCTTGTTCTACTGGGGGACTTCAACGCTCACGTGGGCAATGACAGTGAGACCTGGAGGGGTGTGGTTGGGAGGAACGGCCCCCCTGATCTGAACCCGAGTGGTGTTCTGTTATTGGACTTCTGTGCTCGTCATGGATTGTCCATAACGAACACCATGTTCAGGCATAAGGGTGTACATATGTGCTCTTGGCACCAGGACACCCTAGGTCGCAGTTCGATGATCGACTTTGTTGTCGTCTCATCTGATCTGCGGCCGCATGTCCTGGACACTCGGGTGAAGAGAGGGGCGGAGCTGTCAACTGACCACTACCTGGTGGTGAGTTGGCTCCGATGGTGGGGGAGGATGCCGGTCAGACCTGGCAGACCCAAACGTATTGTGAGGGTCTGCTGGGAACGTCTGGCAGAGTCTCCCGTAAGACGGAGCTTTAACTCCCACCTCCGGGAGAGCTTTGAACACGTTCCGAGGGAGGCGGGGGACATTGAGTCCGAGTGGGCCATGTTCCGCGCCTCTATTGTCGAGGCAGCTTATCAGAGTTGTGGCCGCAAGGTTGTTGGTGCCTGTCGTGGTGGCAACCCTCGAACCCGGTGGTGGACACCGGCGGTGAGGGATGCTGTCAAGCTGAAGAAGGAGTCCTATTGGGCCTTTTTGGCCTGTGGGACCCCGGAAGCAGCAGATAGGTACCGACAGTCCAAGCGGCATGCGGCTCGGGTGGTTGCTGAGGCAAAAACTCGGGCGTGGGAGGAGTTCGGAGAGGCCATGGAGAATGACTTCCGTACGGCTTCGAGGCGATTCTGGTCCACCATCCGGCGTCTCAGGGGGGGAAAGCGGTACGCGACCAACACCATTTATGGTGGGGATGGCGTGCTGTTGACCTCAACTCGGGATGTTGTGAGTCGGTGGGCGGAATACTTCGAAGACCTCCTCAATCCTACTGGCACGTCTTCCACTGAGGAAGCGGAGCCTGGGGACTTTGGGTCGGGCTCTCCAATCTCTGGTGCTGAGGTCACCGAGGTGGTTAAAAAGCTCCGCGGTGGCAAGGCTCCGGGGGTGGATGAGATTCGCCCTGAGTTCCTTAGGGCTCTGGATGTTGTGGGGTTGTGTTGGCTTACGCGACTCTGCAATATTGCGTGGACATCGGGGGCAGTTCCCTTGGATTGGCAGACTGGGGTGGTGGTTCCCCTATTCAAAAAGGGGGACCGTAGGGTGTGTTCCAACTATAGGGGGATCACACTCTTAAGCCTCCCTGGTAAGGTCTATTCAGGGGTTCTGGAGAGGAGGGTCCGTCGGATAGTCGAACCTCGGATTCAGGAGGAGCAGTGTGGTTTTCGTGCTGGTCGTGGAACACTGGACCAGCTCTACACCCTCAGCAGGGTCCTGGAGGGCGCGTGGGAGTTTGCCCAACCAGTTTACATGTGCTTTGTGGACTTGGAAAAGGCATTCGACCGCGTCCCTCGGGGGGTTCTGTGGGGGGTACTCCGGGAGTATGGGGTACCAGGCCCATTGATATGGGCTGTTAGGTCCCTGTACGACCGGTGTCAGAGCTTGGTCCGCATTGCCGGCAGTAAGTCAGGCTCGTTTCCAGTGAGAGTTGGACTCCGCCAAGGTTGCCCTTTGTCACCGATTCTGTTCATAACTTTTATGGACAGAATTTCTAGGCGCAGCCAAGGTGTTGAGAGGATCCGTTTTGGTGGCCTTAGAATCGCTTCTCTGTTTTTTGCAGATGATGTGGTCCTATTGGCTTCATCAGATCGTGATCTACAGCTTTCGCTGGAGCGGTTTGCAGCCGAGTGTGATGCGGCCGGGATGAGGATCAGTTCCTCCAAATCCGAGGCCATGGTCTTGAGCCGGAAAAGGGTAGCATGCCCTCTCCGGGTCGGGGAGGAGGTCCTGCCCCAAGTGGAGGAGTTTAAGTATCTCGGGGTCTTGTTCACGAATGAGGGAAAACTGGAGCGTGAGATCGATAGGCGGATAGGTGCAGCGTCCGCAGTGAAGCGGGCGCTGTACCGGTCTGTCGTGGTGAAGAGAGAGCTGAGTCAAAAGGCAAAGCTCTCAATTTACCGATCGATCTACGTTCCCACCCTCATCTATGGTCATGAGCTTTGGGTTGTGACCGAAAGAACGAGATCTCGGATACAAGCGGCTGAAATGAGTTTTCTCCGCAGGGTGTCTGGACTCTCCCTTAGAGATAGGGTGAGAAGCTCAGTCATCCGGGAGGGACTCGGAGTAGAGCCGCTGCTTCTCCACATCGAGAGGAGCCAGTTGAGGTGGCTCGGGCATCTGGTTAGGATGCCTCCTGGACGCCTCCCTGGTGAGGTGTTCCGGGCATGTCCCACCGGGAGGAGACCCAGAGGAAGACCCAGGACACGCTGGAGGGACTATGTTTCTCGGCTGGCCTGGGAACGCCTTGGGATTCCCCCAGAGGAGCTGCTCCAAGTGGCTGGGGAGAGGGAAGTCTGGGCCTCCTTACGGCTGCTACCCCCGCGACCCGACCCCGGATAAGCGGACGAAAATAGATGGATGGATGGATGGATGGAAGAAGATATGAAAGTGCTTCACTATCCAAACCGGAAGAGAAGATCACAGCATAACATTCAATGAGAACACCCTGCACGCCAATTAATGACGTGAAGGGGCTTCCCAACGCATCAAGAATGTAACGCGGAGGGAACCTGACTGCCAGCATCCATATATGACGAGTAGGGAATGAGAATGGGTCGATCTTGGACCACTGCATTGACCATTCTGCTCTAGCCCTGTCTGAAAAACAAAAAGTCACAAATCTGGGAGTGATAATGGATCCTTCCATGAAAATCAACAGCCATGTAAATATGAACATTAAATCCTGTTTTTCCCAACTGAGGCGACTGTCTAAGCTAAAGCCCATATTGTCAAAAAATAACCTGGAGACAGTAATACATGCATTTACAGGTAGTCCCCGATTTACGAGCGAGATCCGTTACAACGAGGCGCTCGTAAACCGGAAATCTCGTATTTCGGAACGGTTGCCATGTCTCTCGTAAATCCGGAATTTCGCTCGTAAATTGGAACGGTTTCGCTAGCGCGACTACAAACACTCGTTTTTCATCAAAAAACTGCTTATGAGTGCATAAAAATGATCGGAAACGTGTGTCCACATGTTTAGCTAACGAACTGTGGTGAAAAAACACATGAAAACTCAGTATTTTTTGCGTTTTTTCCAAAAATTCGCCAGCTCGTAAGTCTGGAACCTCGTAGATCAGAGCGCTCGTAAATCGGGGACTACCTGTATTACATCTAGGCTTGATTACTGCAACCCACTCCGGTTTGGTATCAGTCAGACCACCATTGCACGACTACAACTGGCCCAGAACGCAGCAGCCCGATTTTTAACCAGTACAGGCAGAAGAGAGCACATTACACCAGTCTTGGCCTCCCTGCACTGGCTACCGGTTCACCTTCGAATCCAGTTCAAAATTCTCCTCTATGTCTACAAATCGCTGAACAGTCTCGCCCCCGCCTATCTCTCTGATTTGATACACCCATATGCCCCACCACGTGCTCTGAGGTCAGCGGACCAGGTACTTTAAACAGTTCCAGGGTCTCATCTTAAACGCAGAGGTGACAGGGCTTTCTCTGTAGCAGGCCCAAGACTCTGGAACGAGTTACCTCTGCTCGTCAGACAGGCCCCCTCCCTTTCGGTTTTCAAATCCT
Organism: Garcialebias charrua; assembly: GCA_038048925.1. Lineage (NCBI taxonomy): Eukaryota > Metazoa > Chordata > Actinopteri > Cyprinodontiformes > Rivulidae > Garcialebias > Garcialebias charrua. The sequence continues at coordinate 85,483 of JBBPBX010000199.1, read as the reverse complement.
GTTTAAAGACCCACTACTATTCTGTTGCTTTCAACACCAGCTAATCTGTGTTTGGTCGTTTTATTTATGATCTGCAATGTTCTTATGTCTATTTTTGTACTTCATTGTGTGTGTTGCCTGTTGTTTGTTTGTTTGTACAGCACTTTGGTTGGCCTTGTCGCTGTTTAAAGTGCTCTATAAATAAAGTGGTATGGTATATGGTAAAAGTTAATGTTTCATATTGAATCTTTATTTATAAGACAAGTGGGTTTGTGTTTTAGATTAATGTTTACGGTTTAGTTGTTTTTTGTATTTTTACATAGAAATCACCTGAATCTACTGTTTTCACATGCAATCCCGTGGAAAATCATGGGATAATATGAGAGCTTGTGTTTCCCATGTGAAGTTATGTTTTTTTACATTTAAAAAAGTGATTTCCACATGTGACATTCATGCGTTTGTTTTTCCTGTAAAAGCAGCAGCGCAGAGAGAAAGCAGTGTGGGGATTATGTGTCACGTTCTTGAGCACTTCTTCAGCTTTTCATTTCTTCCTGCCTACTGCCTTCACATCACCTGCAAATGCGAGCTGCAACATGAATTTGTTTCCTTGAATTCATTAATTGTTTGCACCTTGTGATCTTGGAAATAAAATCTATTGACCTTACCTTTTCTCTCCGTGCTTTAAAGTAAATGCAGTCCTGTGGGCGTGTTTCAGCATAACCTCAATCTGAGGATGAGTCCTCTCTACTGTGTTAGAGCGAAAGATGTTACACAAGCAGCCACTCTTCCCACAAACTGTGATTTTTTTACCCACTCACGCTTCTTTAATACACAGAGCTGGTAAACGACTCGCCTCTTCCATTAGCTCTGACTCTATTCATATGTGTTCTACAGATATATGCACCGATGTGGGGGAAAATCTGACTCCAAGGTATTAAGAGCTCATTCATCCGTTGACATAACAGTAAAACATGAAGGAGGATTTGCTTTGGACTCTTTTACTTTTAGCGACGTTACATTTCATCCTCATCTTTACTGTAGCATGGATCATTTTGACAGTATTTTACCATCTGACTGTCAAAAAAGCTAAGTTTGGTCCTCTGGACTCTGCGGACTACACTCATCTCCAGGCCAGCGGTCACTCTTTCAGGGATGAAGATGTTCACATCCTTGATAGAGAGGAACGATGGTTTGAGAGAGGAGTAAAGGAGGCCATCTTTGTGAAAAGAAACCGTCCATCATTAAACAGAGGTGGAGGCCTCCGGGTTCAACTGTCCCCCTCTTACAATGCTGTTATTGCTAGTATCACTCAGCCCTCTGTGAATAGCAAACAACCATCAGGGTGCTAACGATCCATCGTTAGGCTGATGGTCCTCCTTGATCATGTGAGCAGCTGGTTTTGGCTGTCAGCAGCAAACTGGTTGATCCACTGTGAGGGTGCTATTTATAAGACTGAGCTGAATACAGCACCTCAGACTGAGGAAGTCTTTCGGACGAAAGACGAAACGTTTCTACAATTTTTTTGTTTGTTTTGTTTTGTTTTTTTGAATGTCCAGAGGACCAGACTTAGTTTTTTTATTTTTTTTTCTACCTGGATTATTGAGCATGCATCAGGTCATCTGACTGTCAGTACTGATGGAAAGCATAAAATAAAATAAAATCTAATATTACTGTAGTTGCTAGCTGCTTTAAATTCAGACATGTGACGCCTGATGGTGAATCCAGACCGAACGCGTTTTCAACTGCAGGAGCGTCCGGTTTGCATGCAAAGTCAATGGGGGACGCGCCTCCAGGCATCTCTTGGCGTCGGGCGTCACGTCACGTGCGTGTTGAGCGTGCTGGAAAGCGTTTTTCGTGCACGTGAACCCGCGTCAGCCTCCAAACCACGCATTCACCATGCTGAAGATTTTCGCCGTTCAAACTCGTGAACGCGTGTCCGACCAATCGGGAGAGTCGGGTGGAGGAGAAAGGGGGAGTCCGCTATGTGACGCGGAAACAAGGGGACGGGAGTATTGCGCAACTATGTGACGTATTGTTTGTGGGACACAGAAAAAACCCACGGAGTCATGGACTATGGAAGAGAAACTCATTGTAGCTGTAATCAAAAAAGGCGTTCAATACAGGATCAACTGGACTTTATTTGTTGCAGAAAACGTTTCGACTTCTGTCCAGAAGTCTTTTTCAATTCTGAATTGAACTTCAGAATTGAAAAAGACTTCTGGACAGAAGTCGAAACGTTTTCTGCAACAAATAAAGTCCAGTTGATCCTGTATTGAACGCCTTTTTTGATTTCATCATGTCCTGGACGACTGAGAATCTTCACCAGCTCATTGTAGCTGTGTGTTCGCGACAAGTCCTTCACGACCAGTCAAGTCTGCTCTGCAGGGACAAAAATAAAAAGCTCCTTGCCTGGCGGAGTGCAGAGAGGAACTCGGTACACCGGTAAGCTCCTCCCCCCCCCCGCCGCCGCAACGCAGCCGCAATTTCACGTTCTGGTTTGGACACCACTGGGTCCAGTGCGTCCACTTGCGTGCGTGTCAAGCTTTTTTGCCGTTGAAAAGGCGTTCGGTCTGGATGTAGCATTAGAATCAGCATAGAATGTTATTTGGACAACTTTTTGTTTCTTTGCAAAGCCCCAAACAACTGGTAAAGCAAGAAAATGGTATTTGTTTTCCTGGGGTGTCAAACCAGTCCTTTAGTACTAGTAATTACTGGTGGGACTTTGTGTTTTCAGAAGTGGCTGCAGAAAGAAGGTGAGCTCTCACTCACAGGCGACAAGTTTGTTCCTACTTTTTGTGTCTGACAAGCCCAGACCATCCACACTGTCAGCAACTCTAAGCAGATGTCAGACCTTTGACCTTTTTTTATGGCGTCCGAATCATGCCAAATCCCGCGAGAACAAATACAAAGTACAAATCCTCGAGTGAACAAATGAGACCCGCGAGAGCGCAAATGAGACCCGCGTATTTGTTCTCGCGGGATTTGGCATGATTCGGACGCCATGTTTTTTTAACTAAAGGTCATGGATCAGCTTGTGAATTGGATGAATAATAAAATTATTTAATGTTACTTTCTTTTTCTTGTGATTTTTTTCACGTTATGCTTTTTAAATCCATGCCAACGGGCTGCACCTGTGCTCATGTGAAGAAAACATCTGTGTTTAGTTTTAGCCAATTATATCAGCCAAACTGTAGCCAGAGTGTCTGGAAACAATTTAATAACTGCTTAAATGAGAGCAGGACGTCAGTGTTAGGATTGGATCACTTTAGGTTATAAATGTCTACTTTATCAGGCCTTGTAAAGAATTTGAAGAAGCCCCCATAAAAACTAAAGACTGTCAAAAATGTGATGTCAGTCAGCTCTTTTAATTTTTTTTAAAGTTTTGCACAAAGCAAATGGTTTGCAGATGTTTTAGAACGATGCTTAAATCCAGAAGTGATATTTAAGTTCCACTGAGATTTAATACAAGGAAGTTTACTTTATTTAATGGTTGTTTGATTCTGTTGTTATAAAGCACAGAATGTGAGTGTTCTTATGGCTGCAAGTTTGTCTCTCACACGTCTTGCTGGTCCTGACTCACGGTCATCAAATCGTAGCAGTCTTGAGTAGGTGTGAAAGAGTTTGAGTGGCATTGTGGCTCGAAAAATTGGCCTTCCAGTCTCTGCATCCCATAGACTAGCTGCAATCTCACCTCGGGACCTGTATACACCTGCTAAGATTAGCTGCCCTAAGTAGGCCTGCAGGTCAATCTCATCCATCTTTTTCCAGCTGTCTCCATATTTGCGATAACACTCCTCTGGGTTGTATTCCACCCCATCTTCTTCTTCGGATACATCCTCCACTTCCTCTTTTGAATCAGAGTTGTCTTGCTGGTCATCTGTGAAAATCAGCTCTAAAGCCTCATGGCTTCAGCACAGACAGAATTGTGGGTCCTGTTATCTGCAGCACCTTTATAACCTCTGGAAATAAGCAGGTGGTCTTCTGAAGTCTGCGAGAACACCACCTGATTTGCCTTGTTTACTTCTGCTACTGATTGATCTGAGACACATCTAAAACATTGAAACATTCTGTGGTTTGTAAATAACTCTGTGACCTTGATTTCAACTCTATTTGCCTCACGGGTCATTTTGACCCGAAGACCATCTTTGTACCTTTTTTTGTACAGCTTACATGGAAATGTGAATAAAAGCAAAATTTCACATTTTCCACTGTTGGGGCCAATCTAGGAAAAATAAAATTTCAAGTTAAAAAAAATAGCATTTAGTGGAATTTTTTAATTTTTTTTAGACCAGTGGCGGGTCATTTTTAACCCGAGGACAACAGGTTAAGAAGATACCACTTTGTGAGCCCACACTTCTTTTAATCTTTGAATTTGACTTTTATACCCATTATTCATAAATATTCTCTACTGAGGTCTGGCAAGAATCCCCATGGACTATGATGTTTGCAGATGACATTGTGATCTGTGGTGAAAACAAGGAACAGGTGGAAGAGAACTTGAAGAGGTGGAGGTATGCACTTAAAAGAAGAGGAATGAAAGTCAGCCGTAGTAAGACAGAGTACATTTGTGTGAATGAGAGGGAGGCCAGTGGAACAGTGAGGCTACAAGGAGCAGAGGTCACAAAGGTGCAGGACTTCAAGTACTTGGGGTCCACTGTCCAGGAAAATGGGGAGTGTGGGAAAGAAGTGAAAAATAAATAAATAAATAAATGTCACATTTTTGTCATCTGTGTATGTTTCCCATACAAGACGAAATTTGTCTCTGCATTTAACCCAACCACCACCAGATTCAGATTCAGATTCAGATTCAGTTTATTATCGCCATTGTCAATGAACAGGATTCACAGACTAGGAATTTGCTTCGGCATAATGGTGCATAAAATATAAAAACATAAGACACAAAAAACATAAACCATAAAACATCAATACAATCAATACAATATTCAGTGAACAAAAACTACTAAGAAACAGCGCAATTAGAGTGGTGCAATCAAAATACAGTGATACAGTGATTCCCAATCAAAATACAAAGAACAAATACAAAATACAGCGACCAAGGCAAGTTATGAGGTAGCATGGTTATGAGTGTTCAAGAGTCTGACAGCAGAGGGGAAGAAACTGTTTTTATGGCGGGAGGTTCTGGTCCCAATTGACCGAAGCCTCCTGCCTGAGGGGAGTGGTTCGAACAGACCGTATGCAGGGTGAGAAGGGTCAGCTGTGATCCGACCTGCTCGCCTCACAGTCCTGGAGACGTACAGGTCATGGAGAGATGGGAGACTATACAGCCGATTACCTTCTCAGCAGAGCGCACAATGCGCTGCAGTCTGTGGTGCACCAGGTGGTGCAGTGGGCAGCCATAGAAAGCGCCCGGGGAGCTGGGGAAATAGGTGTGCACTCATAGACACCCCAAGGTGTGTAGTGGCCGGGGTTCGAACCTGGGTCCTTCGGGTCCCAAGTCAGACTCCAGACAGGATGGAGTGGATGGAGAAAAGTTTCAGGAGTGATTTGTGATAACAAGGTGTCAGCAAAGGTCAAAGGAAAAGTTTACAAGACAGTGGTGAGACCAGCTATATTGTATGGTCTGGAGACAGTGTCATTGACAAAAAGACAGGAGAAAGAACTGGAAGTGGCAGAAATGAAGATGCTGAGGTTCTCCTTAGGAGTGACAAGGATGGATAAGATCAGGAATGAGATCATCAGAGGTACAGCACATGTTGAACAACTGGGAGATAAAGTTAGGGAGGCCAGACTGAGATGGTTTGGACATGTCCAGAGGAGGGACAGTGGGTATATTGGTAGAAGGATGTTAGAAATGCAGCTGCCAGGAAAAAGACAAAGAGGAGATATATGGATGCAGTTAGAGAGGACATGAAGGTAGTTGGAGTGAGGACAGAGGATGCAGAGGACAGAGTGAGGTGGAGGAGGATGACTCGCTGTGGCGACCCCTGAAAAGGGAAAAGCCGAAAGAAGAAGAAGATTCGTAAATATTCTCTCCTAACAGACACATTGAAAGAAAAGTAAAACAAACAGTCATTATAGATTATTAATCTTTATGGCTGATGACGTGCTCATTAAGTTTTTTTAATGCTCGTGTCTTTCTGAGTATGCGTTTTATTCTGACACAACAATGGCACAAATGATTCAACAATGACAGATACTTAAAGAATTAAATTTCAAAGAAAGAACAAACAACAAACTGGTCACGGCTTACTGGTTATAGCTGTGGTATAACGTATATTTCCTCAGAGTGAAATGACACCAAAATGACAAACTTAATTTCCTCATAAAGATTAGATGGATGGAAGCTGTGGATGAATTCATAGGAAACGAGCGTGGCAGCTTTCACACAAACAGTGCATGTTTTCACGCTTGTCCCCCGAGAGGATGGAAAGGTGACACTTTCAACAAAATACTCTTTTGACCCCTTTTTTTTATGTTTTAATGACTGCAGGAACACCGGAAGACAATTTTGACGAAGCATTATAATGTCTGCTTTAATAAGAGAGGTACTGTATTGATATAAATTATTGATGCTTGAATAAGGATTAGAGCTGCACATGTCGAGGAAAAATGTGCTTAAATATTTAAGCACAATATAGGAATTGATTTTGAGGGAGTGTTGGCACAGTGGTTAGAGAAGGCAAGCCTGTGATAAGAAGGTCGCCGGTTTGACCCCTGGGACACACACCATCAAAATGTGCGTGGGAAAGGTGAAACACCCGTACCTGCTTGTTTACCTCACTTAGGGCCCTTACCAAGCCCCTTAACCAATTCAACAATTTCCTGCAGGATCAATAAAGTTCTTATCTTAACACCACCATCTGCTCCCCTGGGTGTCGGCAGCTCTCTGCTCCACACAGAGGGATATGGTAGCTCGGTGCTGTGGTTGTGTCAGGAAGGGCATCCTCAATAAAAACAACTGTAAAGACTTTGTGTGAGTTAGTTCACTGTGGTGACCCCTGAGGAGGGGAGCAGCCATAAGAAGAGACAAAAAAAAAAAGAGGGGGGATTTATATTAATGTATTTACTTTGTATGTTGCCTATTTGTTCAAATGATCAAATGTCAGACATGTCGGCTTGAATAAGGCTAAACTCCATTGTGCAACATGACTCACAAAAAGGCAACAAATAAAAAACATCTGTCTACATTATATGAAACACATTCCTTCAAAGAATGCTAGCTTCTTTCCTGTGAAAGTTTTAAGTCGTTCATCCATATTTTTGTAAAGAAAATTAAAAACAAAACTTTTGAATTGCATCCAACAATTGGCTGGACTTTGTAAGTGTATCATATAAAAGCCTATGTAAGTATTTCAGACCGTCACATGGTAGTTCTGAGCCACAGTATCATCCATTTCTGCAACAAATCGCTTACACATCTATTTTGATACAAGCACAGAAACTTTTGCTGCTTCCAGCTTTCAGAGGGACTTGTTTAGTCTGTTCTGTACAGAAGCAAAGCAGAGCCATAAATCAAGTGACATTTTCCTTTTTAATACGTGTCACCTCAGTAAACCCATAAATCCTGACTTTTTGATCCTGTTTAATTTCGCTGACACTCTGCACCTACGCTTTGGCCTGGTGCAAACTCCCTCTATTTGTTCCACGCTACGTATCACTGCATATCTTGTTTTCATTAAACTGGCTTTGAACTGTGTGCGGATGAAAACAGCAGGCATTTCTGCAGAAAATATTGAAACGGGCTGAAACAAAAATAACTGGATATATCTGTGGTGCTGATATTTTCACCCCTAAAAGGTTCAGCGTTTAGAAACCAGGTCACAGATTTTTGCGGTTTAAAGCTGACTGGCATGTTCTCTCCACATTTGAAGGGAGTTTTCTTCTTGCCACTGAAGCTAGGTTTCTCTGCAAATAAACAATTTCAAAGGATTACCCTTTCACTTCAGGCAAAATCATCCATTTAGAACCGTATGCTGTGGGTGTAAATGCGCTTGAGAGCTTGTGATTATTTTTTTCTCCTTGCAGTGTCTTTTTTTCGTGGCCAGTGTGCTCCAAGAATCAGTAAATTCACTACAAGTGTGAGTGTGTGTGTACGTCCAAACATGCATATGGTCAGTAGATGAGTAGCAGGCTTCCATCCCGACTCCCTGAGCTCCCTTCCAACATCACCCATGGGTTTTGTTTTGATCCCCGTCCACACACACATCTTAAGCCCCGTGCATACAGGGATGAATGTGTGTGTGCGGGGCCACAGGGTTGAGTGCACAAAGTAAGCGCCCCGAAGACTTTTGTGCTTCAAATTTACACCGCCTTGCCCTTATTCCCACTGCCAATTTCTCCCCTGCATGCTTGTCAGTGTGTGCAGCACAGGCTTATAACGGCAGAACAAGGCTTGGCGCTTTTTCTTGCTCACTCTGCCATCAGAAGTCCCAGAGGTATCCTCCTCTTACTGCTTCTTTACTGCCCAAGGCTTTTTTTTCTTTCTCCAAAGTGCAAGAGACAGTTGCTTTCACCCTCATTCTTGTGAATGCATACTGAATATCTTCTGCCGGATTTGATTATTATTATTTTTTTTTTTTCAGGAGTGTTCTGAGAAGTTTGAGCTGAATCATGCATGTTTTAGTTTGCAGGAAATATTACAAGAATACAGTAGGCTGTTATTGTGGCATTAATGTCTTATCCGTCTCTTCGGAGCATCTTTCTTGTCATAAGAGCTTTTTTGAAAGAAGCTTTAATGGATTTCTGGTCAAAGTTCATGAAATTAAATCAGTTGTACTTCTAATGGAAAGCTGAAAAGACACACGTGTCGAGCTTCTTACAGAAAAAGAGGTCTGACTAAACAATGTATTGTGTAATCAGAAAGTTTAGTCATTTCTTCCAGATGGATCGACAGCAGTATTCAGCAGTTTTACTTCATAACACAGAAAACAGTCATAAACTAAGTCACTTTGTTGGAACATTTTTTGGTTTGGTGCTTTTTTTTTTGTTTTTTTGTCTGAGGTTGTCAGTTTTCCTGGCACACAAACAGAATGGAGACCTTTGTCTAGTTTTTTCTTTTTTTTTTTACTTCCCACTTCACAACTGAGCCAACTAAATGACATAAAAGTACATTGAGTGGTTTTCTAGTGCTCGTGATGTGTTAATGGGCCACATACAATTGTAACACATCTCCCGTGTGCTTTTATACTTTTGACAAACAACATGTGCACTCTGCACTGATTTTTGGAACACAATCAGATTACAGGATCCTAAGATCAAAATGGAGAACTGTAAAAGACGAGGTCAGTACTAACTGACACACTTCTAATTTAATTAATTACTTATCCAACACTTGTTAGAGGTCAGAATAGTAATTCACGAGTTCTCTTCTTTTTATGGATTCAACAAATAAATGTGTGTTCAGGTGAATGGATATGAGTAGCAATGAAGCGTTAATTATAGTCGGCATACTAGGAGTACTGCCATTTATTAACAGAATCATAAATTACATATGTACAACTGATTGATCGACTAAATTCCTATACAGTAATTTACTCGTCAGCAGATTTAAAATTGGGACAACAAAAACAAGTAAATAAGATGACATATTACTTATATTTGTAGGTTCTTTAGCTTAAAGTTCTGGCGAAGATAGTTTAAAAAAAGTTTAGGTGGAGTATGAGAAAATGGAGGAAGGAAGGAGAATTATCTTGAAGAGTTTTTAACCAGAAATTCAGCACACTCTTTGGTCGGCGTCCGCTAGACTTCTGTACCGCTTACTGAACATCGACTCTTTACCTTGTGAAGATTCTCTGTCTCGGCTCCGGTAAAGTAGGTTAGCCTCAACGTACACGGACCGTCCGTCCGGCTCACTTTATTCAGGCTTCAGCATCCATTTTTCAGCGGCTCGCTCAAGTCCGCCTCAACCTTCCGAGGTAGCAGCCTCAGTTCCAGTTTGGTTTTTCAAGATAAAAGATTCCTCGAAGGAAAATTAATTCAAAGTTGAGCGGTACGCTTGGTTCGGTTTCACAGCAGGAGTGCTGTGAAACCCTGCTGCAGAACGAGGTCGTTAGCATCTGGCCGACGTTCCTACAGCTGTATAGGAGAAGAAGCTTCCAGCTCAGTTCTCCCGTTGGACTGAAGGAAAAGCAGGAAATGTAGTTTTTGAAAGGAACTTGATGTCAGAGTTTTCCTCTCAGCTCATTGGTTCGTTCGACAAGTGGGAGGGAATTTGAGTCAAGTCAAAGAGTTCATTTGAAATCAGAACGACTGAAGGATTGTTTTAAGAACAGAGAACAATGTTTTTAGAAATAGACAGAAAGGAGTCGCCAGTTAAATGATTAACTGATTACAACATGTTTCTCATTTGTAAACAAAACTGAACAAGTCATTCTGACATATTATTCAACTTTGGACACAGTTTGATTCATCATATGAAGAAGTGACCAGCATGGGAACAGCATAAACAATGATCATAAAATGACAAGAGTTATTCTGTTCAAATTTGTTTTTTTGGTTGGCCTTGTCGCTGTTTAAAGTGATCTATAAATAAAGTGGTATGGTATGGTATGGTAAATTAAACTGGAGTAAAACAGTTATTTTGTCCTTCACTGCAGGTTTTCAGAGAAAAGGAGATTCTGAGAGCTACAGTGAATTCAGGTGTTTTCACCGACAGTTCAGAGACCAGGGTGTCCCATTACAGAACATAATGGTTCATAATCAGCACTTTATGGTAAATCTATTATCCATATCAGCCTGAAAGACACATTGATTAGATGCTGTGGTTTTTCTTTCAGCTGCTCCCTTCTGAAGGGGTCGCCACAGCGAGGGAACTTGCATGCAGCTTTTACGCAACCAAGGTTTTGAATGAGGCATAGTCATTAAAAAACACCCACTTCGGATGTTATCAACCATAAAATGGCCCTTATCAGTTATTATCATCCCCATACGTAGCGGTCAGATTACCCCTCCTGTACCTCCTAGGAGGTTTAAAGGTACGTTGTCACCGTTGGTAGCGATGACAGCAGGCTCCGTCTTTAGCTACGTGTTAAAGTTTAGAGTAAAGCCTCTGGCGTTAGGTTTAGGGTCTTGGTTAGGTTTAGGCACAAGGGTAAGGGGGTTAGGTTTAGGGTTGGTCCTCTGGGTCAGGTTTAAGGTTAGGTTTAGGAAAACGGTTACATAAGCTGAAAAAAACAAAAACACAACACTTCCGGGTTTACGGAAACGCGCTGCCTACTCACAGCGATTATAACGCTGATAACGTTCTTTTAAACATGCTAGAAGGTAGACTGGACAGTTTTGCTGCTATATATGGGGAGGATAACAGATGATAATGCCTATTCTATGGACTGACAACATCCGAACTTGCTGGAAAAAAATTATTTTTATTTTGCAACCAGCTGTTCATGTTCACGTTCTCACAAAATGACCTACTTAAAGAGCAACAGTGCAGATGTTACAAGAAAATTTTCTAAAAGCTATATTGGTCAAGGAATCATTGGCATCTATAGTGCATTCGTCAACTCACAAATAAACATGCATATTTAGAAAAAAGAAACCTTTAATATAAAGTTTGATAGCATTAAAGACGAAAGCATCAAAAAGCAGGAAATGAGTTTAATTTTTGAAAAGATGTGATGCTGTGTTGGGATTTTTGCCATCCTCTCAAAGATTTGGCAATTGTTTTATGCTGCATGCCCTTACTGACACAACCTGGACCTAGCTGACAAAGATACCAAAGCCCCCACACAAATTGATTAGATGTTGCTTGTAGTTATACTAATCCAGTTATTTGTATTTTAGTTTTTCATAAATAGTAGTCTCTATTAAAGCAGTTTCTAGAACAGTGGATCTCAAGTGCTCTTGCTTTGGGACCTACCATCAAATCCAATCTAATTTTCAACTTCTTGAGAATGAAAACATGGTGCCGTTTGAGCTTGATATAGTAGAACAGGTTATTGTAGTATGTTAATGCAAAACAGAAAGAAAAAAAAACAAGTTTATTGATAAAGCAAAATAACTGCTAGAGAAGGAAATGTTCCTCTTTATGCTTCATTTTAATTCAAACCAAAACCTCTCACTTCAGTAACTTCAGCATTGTTTAACAGACTTAACAGTAATTTCACACTCAGACATGAAATACAAAAAGACTGACTACTGTGAAATATCTTTAAAAAGACCCAAAGATATATAGCTTCAGACCAATCCATTTAATGATTTGTTACCTTCCTTTCATTCATTCATCAGACTGAATGAAGCCTTTTTCATCAATGAAATTGGTTGGGACACATTAAAATTCTTCTTAATTTTTCTGTTGCCAATAAACTATAAAGAATAAAAAAAAACATGCCCTTTAAATCAACCTGAAAACCATACATTGCCAGAAAATGTTCACTTCTCACTGAAATGTCCTCTGGCTTTGACCACTATGAAGCTCACATGTTCTTATTGCTGTGATGACACATTAATGACAACATGGAGAATGGCCATTAAGGGG
>JBBPBX010000199.1:41269-55665 GCA_038048925.1 Garcialebias charrua | reverse complement strand
CTCTGCTACAGGGGAAACAGAAAAACATTTCTTTGGTTTCCTTCTTCGGCAATAACAAGACAACAGATTTTATGCTGCGCTAATTGCATAATATGGTTTTGGCTTTTAGTTTCGCTTAAAAATCACAGTTTAATTGTTTTACAGATGTTAAGCTGGAAAATAGATTTGGATACACTGAGGATGATATTCATATTGGCAGAAGTGGGCTAAATATCAACATCCTCATTGTATTAGGATTGATGTGTACTCCACTTTATCAAGATATTATTGTTGTTGGCAAATACTGTAAAAATGTGCTAAGACTGAATTTATTTTGTTTGCTTGAGCTGAAAAGATGTAAATTTAGTGACAACATATATAGCATACATAACATACAGCATTTCCTACAGGAATTAATGGCAATATAATTGATTAAAATTTGTCTTTTAATTAATTGTTTTAAAATAAAAACAATATTAAACATTCTAGACCTGCAGCTGAATTTTACAAAAAACAAATAAATGAATAAAGTAATTAATTATTTTAAAATCCCCTAAAACAAGCTTTATTCATTCAACCTTTATTTAAACAGATAAATCCCATTGAGCCTCGAAGACTCGTTTACAAGTGAGATCTGTTTGGACAGACAATAAAAGTGGTGAAAAATGACACAGAGGGTTTGGAGACAAAAAAAATTCCTAACACATTTTTGACCTCTGTTTGAAGGTCAAAAATGTGGTAATGAAATACGTCATATTTTCTAAACGGTAGCTCAGATTTGTTACCATCTGTTTCTGCATTTGATATTGTTTCCGAAACAACCAGTTCAGAAAGTTAACATCAAACTTATTTGGACGTTCCTAATCTTTAAAAAAAAAATCATTGTGCAAAGTATTTTATGCTATTTTCATTCAACCTTTATTTAGGCAGGTTAATCCCATTGAGCCTCGAGGACTCATTTACAAGAGAGACCTGTATGCCTTCTCAGAGAAGTTGATGCTGAACAGCTGATAGTTTAAATTTTAAAGTCAATTAACAAGCCAAACCTAATACCACTCGTGATTTTCCCATTCAATTTCTCATCACACACAAATGGTGTGTTTTCTGAGCTGCATCTTTATACTTCTGAAATCCAGTGAATATTAACTTAATCTCATAAAGGGCTATGTCAGACAGGAAAAAGGCATGTGACACAAACACAGGACTATTTAGTGTTTAATTAGTTTACACTACTGTATCTTGGGCGGCATTAGTTCCAGCAATGGTTTCTTTGGCATCATTGTTTCTGTGGAAGTGCTGGATAAATAAAAAGTGAACAGTGGATAGGTTATAAAATGATGTTTGGTTTTTAGGCTCATGTGCGTCACAGATGATGTACTCCCATTATCTCCTCTCTGGGGCTCCTCAGTGAGACAGAACACAGACAGCTGGGTGTTCTGTTCTCATGAAGCTGAGATCCTGACTCACTTAAACCAGCATTCATAATCCTCTCTCACTTCAGCTGCACTTCATTAGTCCAACAACTGGACTTTAAAAGCCCTTTTCCTCCGAGTTAAAATAAATCACAGAGTACTTCAGGGTCTGTCTGGAATTTTTTTTTTTTCTTTTAATGATCAATCCTCATTTACTGTAAAAACTAAACTTTTTTTAAAGGCAAAAGTTGTTTCTTTCCAAAGATGTGCCTCGGTGTGTGGATGGTGTGAGAAGTGATTGGGCTTTGACAAGTGTTACGCCGTGAACTTACACGACCACATGACCTGCCTGTCGGACAAAACATCTGCTTCCCGTCACATCTGAGAAGCAGAAGGATACTCTCCGTCGCTGCTATCTTTATACTTTGTTGACCTTACTCGCTTAGATCTTCATTTTCCACAGTTTTCCTCGGCGTTTGACTTTCTTCAGGCTTCAGAGCGTTTTCTTTCCGCCTCAGCGTGGTGTTTTATTCAGTGGTAACTCGGAGGGCTGTAATTACAACCATGTGGTCTTTGTGAGTTATCATCCTTTGGCAGAAAGGACAGTGGTCACAGCGGTGAAGGGTGATGTTTGAAGGCTGTTGGGTTAAATATTTAAGCTAAAAATAAAAAAATAAAAAAATGTGGAGGATGAATTCAGACTCACTTGATACAAGAAACCTGGGAAATCTCCATAACCCAAACGGAAAGGGAAAATAGGAGCATACATATAGTTTGGCAGGGCACTCATTCCTTAATTGGTGTTGTTAATAGTCATAGTCATTTGTCACTGTCTTTTGGACAAAGGTGCTGAAAAAAAACATGTCAAAACTGTCGCAAGCTGTCACGACAATGAATAATGTTGCTGAAGTTCAGTGTTGGGCATCAGACCGCTCGGGAGCGCTAAAGCGCTAATCCGCTGATAGCGGACCTAAACAATTTGTTAGCGCTATAGCGGATTGACTAACTTTTATAATTCATAAGCGGATTTGCGCTATTTTTATTTAAAATGCAGTACCGCTAATAACTAATTATCTATCAGTAAAAACGAAAAAACTTATTTACGGGCTCTTAAATCAACCGGACGACTGCTCACGGACCATATCCTGTCAGCGCCGGATGTGGTCCGTGAAAAAAAGCGGTCCCCGCCCTAAGGGGGGCTAGAGAGAGCGCTCTCTCTATAGCAGTTAGCAGCCAGTGTGTTACTCTGCAGCCTTATTGCTTGTTTTCGAAGAGTCAGACGAAGAGTTTTTAACATGGAGGGTGAACTTATGGATGTTTCTCAGCGGCCTACGCGACGCGTCAGCGCCTCATTTGCCCTGTTCAAAATGGCGACGGCCACAGAAGCAAAGGACTTTACAAGAAAACACGGTAAAAACAATTATTTCTTTGCTGAGAAAAAATATATTTCTTAGCTGACTTTATAGCACAAGGTTTTTCTGAGCTTAACCGTTTCACGAAATGGTCAAATCTGCTGGATTTAAAAAAGTAGTTTGCCATTTGCACGTTAGCGAGTTAGCATTAGCAGTGGTGGGCACAGACCGCTAGAGAGCGCTAAAGCGCTATTCCGCTTACAGTGGACCTAAACTTTTTGTCAGCGTTTTTGTGAATTGACTAACTTTTATAATTCATAAGCGGATTTGTGCTATTTTTATTTAAAATGCAGTACCGCTAATAACTAATTATCTATCAGTAAAAACCAATAAACTTATTTACAAGCTCTTATGCTGCTTGTTTTTTACCTTTTTCCCCACCGTAAACAGCAGAGGAGGAAAGGGTGTGAGGGGGAGGGGGGCAGAGCTGAGAACAGACTCGGCTCTACCATGTAGGTAAATGCCTGGGGGTCCCATTTCAGCAGTGGCCCCGGCCCCGCCTCGCCCCGTGCAGTCACCTACATCACTAACATTGCTCATGCTTGTTAATGTACATTTAACATAAAAATAATTATAGTTACGATGAAAACGATCATTAAATACGCAATTAAAAAAACGGTCGATTTCTTTATCCCCCTACTAAAAATGGACTATTCCATCTTGACAACTTCCGGGTCACTCAGAGGTGAACTCGGGTGAACTGTGACTACTGTTTGTGCTGGGTACTTGGATAAATCCGTAGAGAACCCCGCTGTTTCAAGCCAAATTAACGTGGCCGGATGATTTTATTGAGGGTTTTGTGTCGACCATTTGACGGTGAGTCGTTATTTTTATGTATTTTAGTTACTTTTCATTAAATCTGTTGACTACCTATAGACGCTAACTGTGTCTGCCTGTTACACCGGTAGTGCTGGGTTACTAATGAAATCCGTAGAGAACCCCGCTGTTTCAAGCCAAATTAACGTGGCCGGAGGAGTTTATTGAGGGTTTTGTGTCGACCATTCGACGGTGAGTCGTTATTTTTATGTATTTTAGTTACTTTTCATTAAATCTGTTGACTACCTATAGACGCTAACTGTGTCTGCCTGTTACACCGGTAGTGCTGGGTTACTAATGGATAAATCCGTAGAGAACCCCGCTGTTTCAAGCCAAATTAACGTGGCCGGAGGAGTTTATTGTGTGTTTTGTGTCGACCATTCGACGGCGAGTCGGTTACTTTATGTATAAATGCGGTGGCGACACACCCGTGTATTTGAGATTTAAACGTGGTTTTAGGGATTAAAAGATCATTCTATTTTTTGTTAATTTCGTGGCCGAATAGAATATATGTACGTAAAGTATTAAATAAATCCTTTGATTTTTGTAATTTCATCCTTTTAGGATCATTTTTGTTACTTTTCAGTTGGCAGTGTAGTGCAAATATTGATAACGCTGCCGGCTATATATAAATATATATATATATATATATATATATATATATATATATATATATATATATATATATATATATATATATATATATATATATATATATATATATAATATATATATATATATAAATATATAAATAGCGGATTAGATTAGCTTCCCCTAATTTTCATAAGACATTTGTGCTTTTGAAATTGTGGACCTAAAAAATTAATAAACGTTTTAGAAATTGTGGAACTAATTTTTTAATTAGCGGTGCCCACCTTTGAGCATTAGCTTCCGCTAGCTTTGCTAATACATAAGCGCTTTTGAAATTGCGGACCTAAATAAATTAATAAGCACTTTGGAAATAGCGGAACTAATTTTTGGATTAGCGCTGCCCAGCACTGCTGAAGTTTCTTCAACACAGCTTTTGGATTTGACATTATAGAAAATAGATGTCTGCTTTGGTAAAGGACGTGAACTGAGGGGCTGGATATTAAATTTCGTCTTTATGTATGAGAACAGGTGAAAGCCCTATTTAACTCACATTACATGCAAAATGAAGATTTCAGTCTTTTTTCTCATTTTTCCCCCCTCTCATCAATCCTTCACTCACCTCTCTCGAACACTAAAGGGTACACTCAGCCCAAGGCCTTGGGTAAAAAAAAAAAAACTAAAGAAAGGAGGAAACTTTGAAGGCTTCCATTTTCTTGGGAGGAATTGTTTCTCTAAGATCAAAGAGAGTGAAAGTTGCCACAAAGGACACCTCGGTTATCTTAGTCAAATCACATAACTTCAGGCTTTTAAAGTCGAGATGGCAACACTGCTCTTTTTTTTTTTGCCAGTTTGTGATCTTCGCAGAAAGTTTCCAGACTTCTACAACCTGACCTTGGAGTATCAAAGCGCTGCTGAAAACCACAGATTTTCTGCTTCAGCCTCATCTTGTCGTACAGCGCCAGCCCTAAAAACGCATCGCGAGGCACCCTGCAGCTCGACGCCTCTCACTGTGGCTGGATTAGATTTTAATTTCGTTCTGCCTCTGGCCTCAACATTCAGACACTGAACTCATATCTCAGATATTTCTCACAGTCAAAACAGAGTAGATCCGTATAGCACGCGCTTGTAAAGCAGAAAAACCTCAACTTCGGTGTGACCGGAATGGGCGAACCCTTCTCTCTCTATCTGTCCGATGCACATTCACACTCGGAGACTCTTTTAATCTCTTCACAGGAACCGTCTGACTTGAGCCCACAGAGTTTGCCTTTGTGTTAGAGAAACATCAAAGACCGTTAAGCATCACAGAGGGGTCACAAAGAGAGCCATAACCTCTGACTGAAGGTGTTTACACAGAGGCAAAGTCTGAGAAACAATAAAAATATTCATCAGACTAAGAGTGCGGCAGATGACAAACTGAATAAAAGAAAAGCTCAGACTGACATCGCTGCTGCCGCATCTGCAGAGAGAGTTTTCTGATGAGGACAAACTTGTTTTCGTTTGCCAAAGGGGACATTGGAGCTTAAACGATGGCAGCAATTTATTAAACTCCGTTTAATCCCCCGTTTGAATATTATCCCATTAGTTCTTGTGTATGTTTTTGTTGAAGAGGCACTTGCATTAATGGTATTAAATATTAGAGCCTCCATCAGACCGTCCTGAGTCACAGCGCTGCATACTGATTACTGTAGTTAGTTAAGATATAATTAAAGCTCTAATTAAATCAGTCTGCACCTCAGGTACTAAAACTAATGTGCTAACCTTGTACTGTAGTCGATTTCCTGCGTACAAGCCGTGTTATTTAAAAACCACACCAAGGTAATTTGAACATACGGTACATGGAAAACTTCCAAAAATTCAACAATCCACCATCATGCATGACATTAATAAAACTGTTGTACCAATACAGTAGTCCCTCGCTACTTTGCGGTTCATCTAGAACTCGCTCTATCGTGATTTTTCAAAATAAGATTGGACATGACACTTAATTGACTGATTGATGGATGAGCCGCACCATCTGCATGAAATTTTTATTTAAAGTACGTTACTTTAAATTATTTTGCACCTCCTGCACCTTTGTGCAGCCCACTCTGCAGGAAAAACTTCCTGCTGCAGCTGATCAGCTGTTCCCAGTGCAGAGCGGAAAAGTGGGTGTGGCCAAAAGCTATTGCAGGTGGCAAAGAGCAGAAGAGGCAGGGAGCAGAAATCATGACATTCTGTGCTCTTTTAGCGCATTTAGAGTTTAGAAACATTGTTTTGAATATTGCAAGGTGTTTGAAGTGTTCAAAATGCCTTAATATATATTTATATAAATACAAAAATAAACTACTACTTACCACTTGTACTACTTATTCCTACTTTGCGGTTTTTCACTTATTGTGGGACTTCAGGGTATGGATCCCCCGCAATAAACGAGGGACTACTGTACTTTAAATTTGAGTAATATTGCCCACTGGAAAATTCAGAATCACAAGATTTTACTGCAAGTTTTTATAAAGCAAAATTGGTAAATAAATAAATAAAATATGGTCTGAAATTCCGCGTGGTTTTATTCAAGAGTCATGGATCCTGTTAATTAATATTCAGTCCTGATGAGTAACTTTTTCGCAGATGGTGACCTACTCAAGTATCGTGTCAGCATGGTAATTAACGAGAAATGTTTTATTAAACAAGCACAACACCACCAGAGAATAAATACTTTGCTTGTATTTTTCTTTTTCTTTTTTTGTGATGAGTGGTTCACTCATGAATATGAGTAATTTGATTAAGTTCAAAGCTGTGATGCCAGATGAGTGTGGGCTAGAAGGTGTGAAACGCACAAACCAGTGACCTGTTATGATCAGAAGTTTATTCCTACTCATCTGAAAGAGAATTCAGTTTTTAATAGCCCAGTAACTGCAAAGGCTCTTACTGAGTAATCAAAACTTAGAAATGATCAACTAAGCAGCAAATGTGTGTTTAAAACAAAGACAAGCCTTAAGAACAATAGACTAATCAGTGGAGGAAATTACGGCTTGTGGCTTGATGTCAGTCAAGGAAGCACGTGATGCTGAGAAAACATCCAGTCCATTGTTTTTCCAGTGACTCACAAAAAGCTGTAAATAAACTATGTGCCTCACAAAAGCCCATCACAATCTGGCTGATGAGAAACACTGAACCAAATCCTCTACGTCATATAACAGTGGAGGTTTAAGGAATGACAGGAATTTGTGTTGTACAGAAGGATCATTAATGGTAAATGGAGCTTACTTATACTGTATAACGCTTTCCAGCAGCCCCCTATGAGGGGGCCCAAAGCGCTTCACAGTACCAGCCATCCACCCATTCATACACACATTCATACATTGAGTTCATTTATGTTTGTTTGCAATGCTGCATTTGCCTTTTCCTAAAGGGCCATTACACCAACCTTTAACCTTTGTACTCCGATCATCCTTTTTTTTTTTACAGGATTAGTCTAAATCTGATCATGAAAAGACATAAAATTAATAGCAGAAAATTTCTCTTAGACTTCTTAAAATTGACACTAGCCAAATACACAGACGTTACTCACAGATAATTCATCCCACAGTCAATTTATTTTTAAAGGAGTGCGATTTGGCACTGCATGGATGTTTCAAAACAACAAAGTTCACATTTTTTTAAATAGAGTTTTGAGGGAAGATTATGAATAGTTAATATTTGTTTAATGGTTGCTTGTTGAACAACCTCAGTTTGGGTCATGGACTGCATGTAGACCTCTGATCAAAACCCAGAAGTTGAAGCCAGAACGAGACCAGCTTCCCTGCAGACTGATTTCAGTAAAATATCCAAATACTGCTTCCTCCATGTAAAACAAATGTAACATTGCACTTGGTAAAAACGACAACAACAAAACTCTGAAGTGGATTATTGCAATCTTAAAACAAGTCCAATCTCAGAAATGTTATAGTGATTCATACAAACTACATTTTAAAACATTTACATCAAATCAGTTTCCAATGCACAAATATTCCAGCAGTAATATCACAATGTTCTGCGACTCATGCTGCGCAGGTAGTACCACAACTACCTGCTGCTGCCACTATTCACAGTTTCAGAGCACGTTTATGGAGCATTAACTTGATGACAAGTTAAAGGTTTACAAAATGGCAATGAAGACATAAATTTCTATGAAACATTTACGATTTGGTCTGTTTCAATTTGGCAGCAGTCTTGGATCTTGACTTCATTCTGACGAGCTGCTATCTGGTCAGTCCAGTTAGAATTAAATTCTGGTCACAATGAGAGTGTTTATAATCTTTACACAAAACTTTTCTATAAAAGATCCAAACTATTGTTTTAATGTGTGAATAAATGCTGCTTAAATAAAACCAAAACCAGATATATTCTACCATTATTTTATTATTTATTATATACCGTATTTTTCGGACTATAAGACACGCTTAAAATCCTTTAGTTTTTCTTAAAAATCGACAGTGAGCCTTATAATCTGGTGCCCCTTATCCATTAATTCTGGTTGTGCTTACTGACCTCGAACTGATTTTATGTGGTACACGGTGCTCAAAAATCTTCAAAATTAACTTGTTTCACTTAATGCGCCTTATAGTCTACAAAATACGATAATATGGATTAAATATTTGTAACCTAAGGAGTAAGTTTTTTTCTGTCAGAGTGTAATTGAATATACGATGTGTGACAATTTTTCCTGCATAACTTTCTCATGTAACATTTGAGAGTCACATGACATCCCAAATGACTGCAGTGAGATGTTCCTTCAGCTTCTTTCCACAGGCTGAGATGAAGAGAAATCAGGACACATTGACAAGAATAAAAAAAATATATATATTGCTGCATCCCTGTCTGGACAAGGTCAAATCATTTTTCCATCATGCCAGCCTCACCTTGGCACACAGGTGTCAGAAAGATACCTGCAGCTGAAAATAACCCTTGCAGAGCAGCTGTTGGTTGACAGCTGGTATTACTGTGAAACTCCGGCATGGAGGGAAATCACGTCTCAAAATAAATTACTCTAGCTCTTGTGTGGTAGTAAAAAAAAAATACTGCCATCAAAATATTCTGAAATGTAGAAAAATTGCAGTTCTGTTGATTAAATGTGAAAATCCAGCTGGTCTTCATCAAAAGGAAAATTCAGCATCTGTTTTCATCGGCAGCAATTAAAACAGAAAACTGTTTAAGAAATTTGATTTATCACTTTCCAACTGCAAAAAGCATTTGAAGTATTATAAACTGCTTTACACTTTCTGCTATTAAAACATACTTTTATTATTGTTTTTATTCTGGAGCTTAATGGCATTATAGTATTAGATTTTTGTCATATACTGTGGGCAGGAAAATATGATAACACTTTATTTTAGGGTGTAAAAATTAACCATTTAATAGTTGATTACCATACTAATTTATTGATAACCTACAGTTTAACTGCATATCAGCTCTCACTGAGTAATTATTAAGCTGTTATTATTAACTTAGTTTGACTTGTATTGCACAAAAATAACCAATAGTTAAAGAGTTTTCTAACTATTTATTTATTGTAGAATTATTCATTTACAATCTACATAGGTAATGTAGGTCAGAGCATCCCTGATGCATCCTTACCTTTCTATGCTGAGGACATAGTTGTTTATTGTCGAGCTAAAACAGTAGCTAAGGCTTTCCAGCTTTTGCAATCTGCCTTTGACATCATCCAGTCAGATTTGTTCCGTCTCAGACTTGTCCTAAATGCTGATAAAACCAAAGGGATGTTTTTTTCAAATAGGAAGTCGGTCCCAGCAGTTCTTCCTCTGATTTTATCCTCAAATGGTGTCCCTATTGAGTTTGTTGATTCTTATAAATATTTGGGCATCCTAGTTGATTCACATCTCTCTTTTAAACTCCACGTGGAAAACCTAGTAAAGAAACTGAAAGTTAAACTGGGTTTCTTTTTCAGAAACCGATCATGTCTAAATCTGAATGCTAGGAAACGCCTTGTATCTGTGACTTTCCTTCCCTTCATTGATTATGGTGACATTATTTACATGAATGCTCCTACAAGCACCCTGCAGATGTTGGATGCTGTCTATCATGGTGCACTAAGGCCCTGTACACACGTAGCCTGGTGTTTGAAAAACGAATATTTGCACACAAAAAATATCTCTGTCCATACATGTTCGAATATTTAAAATGTTTGTTTACATGTCCCGTTTTTTTCACCACAGAGTTGTAAAGTTGTAATGAATATGCTGAACCCATAGGTGGCAGTGTAGTGCTGTCACAACCCTTCAACTCATGCAGCCACACTTCCTGTTATTTATTTATTTATTTTCTTTCGTTTGTGTGGACAGACCGTGAGGTTGAACTACTATTAAAGACCGTGTAAAGTGAAATTAAATGTGTGTTTTTAGTTTGTCACATGGCATAAATATGTGTTATTAATCACCCATTTAAATCTGACTGATTAAAAACATTGTTTACCTTATAAAATTAAGTCTCAAAAATCATGAAAAAACCTTATTTTCTCTTGGTCTGGAACGCTAGGGGCGTGTCAGTGCGTGGGCGTGGTTTCAGGCAGCTGCGCTGGTCCTGCTCGTGTCCCACAGTGGAGAGGCAGACAGCAGAGCCAGTAAACCTGCTCTGTTTTTATCCGAGTTCTGTCTGTAACAGCAGCTACTTTTTCCAAGAGTTACGCTGTTTTTGTAAATAGTTTTCTTGTGTGTTTTTAATCTCCGAATCTTCTGCAGGCCCTCCTCGGAGCCCTCCGCTTCATCAGACTGGTTCTGCAGGGCCCAGGTTCAGCCGTTCTGGTCGTTTAATCAAACCTAAAATGCGGGACTAGTGATGGACCTTACTGGGTGTTCTGGGGGGGCGTGTGTGGTGGACCACTAGGGGGCTCTACTCACACCCAGTGGACCGAATGTGTTACAGGATGCTTTTATTGTGAAAGGTCCAGAGGACCGGATGTTGTGTTGGTATATAAGGCGGTGTTGGGTGGTTTTCCCGCCAGTTGAGTAGGAGTTGATTAAAAGTGAAGAACTGCATCCCGTCTCCTGTGTCGTCTCTTCACCACCTCCTACAACATAGTGCAGCTGTAAGTGCAAAGTGCTTCTTGATTAGTATTGGAGTTATTTTTCATAGCGTTAATAACCACTCTGATCATACTCCTCCCCTCGCTGTTCCGTGAAGAAACAGTGAACGGTCATCAATAACACAGACCACATGACATAAGTCCTAATCTGTATACGCTTCGCGCTCAGGAAAGAGTATCAATCACTCTTCATCGTGGTTTATTCATTTATTGACATTGGCAGGTTTTTCACTTACTCGCTATCCAAGTCTTGATGATGATTAAAACAACAAAATGTGCAGTTTGTGCTTAAAAATGGGAAAAGAACAGACTTGTTCAACACTGTACATATGTTAATGTGAGATGGGCTAAAAGCTGTACCTTATAGAGGCCTCCGCTGCCTCCACTCCCATCAGAGCCCAGAGAGCCTCGTCTCCCCCTGAGCTTCCTTGCTGAGTCTGGATAGTATGGACGGGAACTCGTTTTCAAAGAACAACTTGGACGACTTTGGCTCGGTTTGCAGTGTTCTCCTTTACAGGTCGGTTTGTAACTTTGAATGATGAAGCACGCACAAACGACGCATGCGCACAAAGCTGCTGTTAAAACTAAATACAAAATAAGTAAAAACCCAGGCGGTGAGGATTAATTGTATCTGTAAAGTTTTGAAAGCCCTATTGTGAAAGTCGGTGTTATTTATATATACATTATATATATATTGGCATGTTGACGGTGTTTAGGAAGATAACTGACACTCGGTCACGCACCATTAACTTTGCTATTGTCCGAGTGTGGTTTTGCAGCACGCGCTAGTTACATGACCACTTTTTTAAACGAAAGATAAACCCGTTTTTATCCCTGACTCGAATCGCTCGTATTCTGCTACGTTTACACACTCCAACCAAAGAGGGGAGCGAGAAAAAGTCACTTTTTCTTTCTTTTGCGGGGGCTTGAATTATGCTGCGTTCCAGTTGCCTCGGAGGTCGAAATTATGAACCCGGAATGACGTCATCACCGAGTTAAATGCGTTCCAGTTAGCTTGTCGGCACGATGACGAAAACAAGATGGACGCCCGCTACAAAGCTGTTGTTGTTCTTGCTTTGTTGGATTATAAAAAGGTTTCCAGACCAGCAGCGAAGTTGAAAAGCAATTCTGAGGCTCTTGAAATGTTAACCAGGTATGTTGTTTTAACCAGTAGTTTTTATTTATTTATAAATAAGCTTATTTTTGTTAATTATGGTCTTGAGGCTCTTACATCTACTTTATAGTTTTAATTCGATCTCTTTTAGGATTATAGCAGCAGTACAGAAGTTATCATTAGATAAATAAAGTCAGAAAGTGCTGAACATTGTTTTTCTTTTCTTTTTACTACCTCAAACCATTAGCAGACGTTTTTACGGTTTATTGTTAAAATTGTTATTAAACTTCAATCAATCAAAACTTTATTTCAGACTCATATGGTCCATAGTAACAAAACAATTTAATTTCTTTGTATTTTAGGATGCTGCTGATACACACAAACCTACGGACACATGGAATAATCATGAAGACTATGGGAGGTGATGCTGAACATGGATGACAACAAGTTTGTGCGTCATTTCAGAGTCAACAAGACCCAGTTCACATCTGTAATGATGCAGCTGCAGGAGAAAGGCATAAGGAAGGAGCACTGTCAAGGTGCAGCACCAGTCCCTGTAGAAAAGAAGGTCCTGATGTTCCTGTGGTACATGGCCAACCAGAACAGCTTCAGGGAGATGTCTGACAAATTTGATGTCTCGCAGTCCTCAGCACACAGGATCATCATGGAAGTACTGAAGGCCATTTTGCACAATGGGACACACCTTCATCCCCTGGCCTAACGAATTGATGCTGTGGTGATGATTGTCATCATGGCAGCCTGCCTTCTGCATAACCTCTGCATTGGGGCTTCACCAGTGTGTCAGGATCACCCAAACAGCTGTCCAAGGCAGGAGGATGAATATGACTAAATTACTCTTTACTGTGATGTGTGGATGCTGTACTTGTATTAGCTTGTCATAACTTGTCAAAAAATGTTCTAGTGTTGTTATAGTGCTGTTTTGATTAAATGTGTTTATCTGACATGCCACTCTCTCGCTGTCATTTATATCTGTGTGGATAAACCACGCCAAAAACATAAGCTGGTATAGGTAAACACATTTTACAGCTTCAAAAACCAGCTGCAAAACTTAGTTTCCCACAACAATAACACCTGCTTAAAAGTCAGTGCTTAAATAAAGCATTTCTATGTAGTAATTTTAAAACTCTGCCCGATGAGAACATGAGAGCACTAGTTTCTCTGCAAGTACATCGGTTTCCAAAAATATTGATGAAAAACTGCAGTGCATCATGACAAATTGTCGTGTTTGAATACCAGAGGTGTTCCTCTTTTACACTGAATTTACTT
Organism: Garcialebias charrua; assembly: GCA_038048925.1. Taxonomy (NCBI): domain Eukaryota; kingdom Metazoa; phylum Chordata; class Actinopteri; order Cyprinodontiformes; family Rivulidae; genus Garcialebias; species Garcialebias charrua. The sequence continues at coordinate 41,994 of JBBPBX010000199.1, read as the reverse complement.
TCATTCTAAGTAGTTTCTTTTCATTACCTGCTTTCCTTTATTCTACTGAAAAACCACACTTATTGTGAAGTAAGACAAGAATTTGTGCATTTGTTATTTCAAATTGTTTTTAATAACGTATGACAACAAGGCACAGGTACAATTTGAGGTCTCAGTAAAATGAGCTACCAGCTAAAACTAAATCAAAATAACTAACTTCACAAAAATCTTACTTAGTAATGTTTTATTGATGTTTCATCAATAAAATATGTCAAGGAGTCACCATTCCTCTGGAACAAGGGACCAGGGAAACAGGTTTGTCTGCTCGGGTCCAGGAACATGTTCATCTCCATGTCGACAAACTGCAAAGAAATATACACATGGTTAACAACAAATCACAGATGACAGTAACTCACAAAACTAACCCACAATAATAATTATAAATAAGGTCGATTTTCACTCTCTCACACACACACACCCCCAACACAGACACACACACAGACACACACAGCTGTGGATTGACAGGATGGTTTGGGTTTCAAGTTTTGCATTTTTTTTAAACAAAATAATTGATTCTGTTAAACTGGATTCCCACCCTGACAAGCCAAGATAAATCTTGATAGACCTTTTAAAAACAGTTTATGGTGCAAAACATTAGTTTACTAGCTAAAAACACATGTAAAGGTGAACAAAGAACAACGAGGTTGCAGGTCTCCGACGCAGCTACATCATCAACACGACAACAA
>JBBPBX010000199.1:12461-38808 GCA_038048925.1 Garcialebias charrua | reverse complement strand
ATCTTATCTAAACTAGAACACGTGCGTCATGTTCAGACTCAACATTTTCTCCTCTGCAGAGAGGCTGTGCGCGCCATCTGCTGGATCAACTGAAAACTACATGTTTCAAATCCTGAAGTTGTTAAAAATTTATGTTACACTGTATTTGAAAAAAATGTAACAGCTAATATCAGAAAAAAGTTAAATATATAAAAGCAAATGCATGAGAGGCCATATATAAAAATATTTTAATCCAGACAGATGTTTTGCTGACTTGTGATAAAAATAATAAAGTTTTTTTTGTCCATTATGATTATATTTTAACAGTTTCGATAGGTTTTTATGAGTTCCCTCATGTTAAGCTTCCGTTATGGTGTTTTATTTACTGTATATCCAAGATGTTCTCAGTTTAAGAACTCTGTACTGTTTTACAGGTTTAGGTGAACATCCCTTGTCACTCATTAAATAACTGCTGCGGCCTCAAACAGTTTTTCTGACACGAGCCTTGTCATTGTTCGACACATTTGACCTGACTGTTGCACGTTTTCTCCTCAGACGCCCAGCTGAACAGAGAGCTGGTGATCCAGACTTTGGACAGCGCAGTGCAGGGTGGGGAGGGACGTCACGTCACCCCAGGTCTACACCAGCTTCCTGTTCGACCCGTTACCCAGAATGGCAAACATGCCACTGCTGCCGTTTCCGTGGCAACCAGCTTCACCAATGCTTCTGGTGAGATGTGTTCTGCGTTTAAATTATTTATGTTCTCTTAACAGGGATGATTTTTTTAGCGTGACGGTTTTCAAATGTTCTGGACGATCTGTGTTGTCCAGAAGGTCCAAGTTGGACAAACCGTTCATAGACTGGCTCTGATAGGCAGTGACGGCTCATATAAGTGGGCTAGTGGGGCTAAGCCCTACCTGGTATTCACAATAAAAAGGTTAAACATTATATAATTATAATATAATTATATAATTATAAACAATTTATAAATAACAACTTAAAAATAAACAGAATTTAAAAATAATGTGCCTTATTTAGTGAAATTTACAACAAAAACTGGTGCTAAACCATCTGGGAAGATCCCAGCGTCGTTCTGCAGGGCTAACCCCGGCTTTACACTGCACGCGGCTCCGCCCCGCTCCGGTCCGCAGGTCGCAGCTGAACGAGTCCAATTCCCACTGCCTCCGCTCCGCTCAGGTCCGCCTGGATGCGCCGCTCCAAGACACGTGCGAGATCGCGCGATAAATCAAGTGATAAATAAGTAAGTCAGAACAAAACAATTCATTCGGTGGAAAGAAGGAGAACAACTGTAGAGAGACTGCTGCCTTGATCTTCTCTCGTAAATGAGCTACATGGTTTGAGCAACAGGAAGTGATGTTTACATTTCAGAATAAAATACTTTTTTATTTATTTATTTTTGTATTGCGTTATTAGGTGTAGTCATAGTCATAAATATAATAGTTTAGTCATAGAATAGTCATAATTGATAGTTTGACAGCATTTTTGTACAAATAAATCCGTATAGAGCTAGGATTAGTCCGCCCGTGGTGATTTTATTTTGTAAATACGGAAGTTGTGCTCGTTCCTTTTCCTGTTGGTGCGACGTAATCTTCAAAAGTTGACTCCGGCACAGCTCCGTCATCCGGCAGAAATAGAAAATTTTCTAATTTTGACGGACTGCCGTCCGCTCTCCGCAGCTCGCCGCCGCCGTGCGGAGCCAGTGTAAATTCTGTCATTGATTATAATGGGTGCGTATTTGCTGCGGAGGTCGGACCGGAGCGGGGTGGAGCCGTAACGCATGTGGTGTAATTCCGGGGTAATTTTTCTCAGCCCATTTTAATTCAATGTCTCTGTGGTTCAGAATGATTGACATGCGTCTCGCCACGCCCCTTCAGTTTGCGGCTCATTGGGGCTAATTCTGATCAGCCCAGGATCAGCCCAGTGCCACAGAAATAAACCAGTTAGGGTGGACGTACAATGGACCTTACCAAGCTCCGCCCAGAAACGCCTCGCGCAGCAGTTTTATCATTTCTGCCAGATTCCAACAAAATATCAGCCACGACAATGGACAGGGGAACCAACAAGTTCATGCCCTTCATTTATTCACATGTCCTCAGTTTAATCACCGCAGCAGCTGCTGGAGTGCACCGTGCACCTCTTCCACTTTCAGTTTCGTTTTTACGTGCGCGGAGGTGACACTACGTGCGGTGCAGAGTGAGAAGAGAAGGATTAAAAAGAGAAAAGCTCTGGAAACAGACGCAGCTAAATGTACAGGTGAGGCATGATGTTGAAGTCTGCTGCAAACCACCGTTCAAGTTAATTATGAAGTCAATGAATTTTGTGGTGTGTGGCATTGTGACATACTGTTATATAATTTAAATAATATTATATGAGTCTTAAAGGGATTGTGACATGATTTTTTTACTATTCATAAAATTGCTCAAAATATATATATTTTATCATTTAAATATGTTTGTTTTTGCAAACAAAATGATAAATCACTTTAATTTTGCTTTAAAAGTGATTTTGAACTTCAAGCCGTGTTTAATCATGGGAAATCCGATTACACTCGAACGCACCATATGTGATGTCACACTGGGCAGAGGGCTGTGGTGTCTTTAATAGCGGACAATTTAAAACTGGACGAATTTAGCAATCTATGTGAAGATTTGAGCTATTTGTCTTCATTTTGGGAAGCAGAAAATAGTTTGGGTGATGGAACAAGAAACAACAGGATCTAATTTAGGTCTGATGCTGTATCAGACTTCCTTCATGTCGAGCTGCTCATACCTGCGCACTGTGACAAGCCCAGAGCTCTGCCCGGTGTGACATCACAGATGGTGCGTTCGCGTGTAATGGGATTTCCCATGATTAAACACGGCTTGAAGTTCAAAATCACTTTTAAAGCAAAATTAAAGTGATTTATCATTTTGTTTGCAAAAACAAACATATTTAAATGATAAAATATATATATTTTGAGCAATTTTATGAATAGTAAAAAAATCATGTCACAATCCCTTTAAGCCTCCCTGGTAAGGTCTATTCAGGGGTTCTGGAGAGGAGGGTCCGTCGGATAGTCGAACCTCGGATTCAGGAGGAGCAGTGTGGTTTTCGTCCTGGTCGTGGAACACTGGACCAGCTCTACACCCTCAGCAGGGTCCTGGAGGGTGCGTGGGAGTTTGCCCAACCAGTTTACATGTGCTTTGTGGACTTGGAGAAGGCATTCGACCGCGTCCCTCGGGGGGTTCTGTGGGGGGTACTCCGGGAGTATGGGGTACCAGGCCCTTTGATAAGGGCTGTTAGGTCCCTGTACGACCGGTGTCAGAGCTTGGTCCGCATTGCCGGCAGTAAGTCAGGCTCGTTTCCGGTGAGAGTTGGACTCCGCCAAGGTTGCCCTTTGTCACCGATTCTGTTCATAACTTTTATGGACAGAATTTCTAGGCGCAGCCAAGGTGTTGAGAGGATCCGTTTTGGTGACCTTAGAATCGCTTCTCTGTTTTTTGCAGATGATGTGGTCCTACTGGCTTCATCAGTTCGTGATTTACAACTTTCACTGGAGCGGTTTGCAGCCGAGTGTGATGCGGCCGGGATGAGGATCAGTTCCTCCAAATCCGAGGCCATGGTCTTGAGCCGGAAAAGGGTAGCATGCCCTCTCCGGGTCGGGGAGGAGGTCCTGCCCCAAGTGGAGGAGTTTAAGTATCTCGGGATCTTGTTCACGAATGAGGGAAAACTGGAGCGTGAGATCGATAGGCGGATAGGTGCAGCGTCCGCAGTGAAGCGGGCGCTGTACCGGTCTGTCGTGGTGAAGAGAGAGCTGAGTCAAAAGGCAAAGCTCTCAATTTACCGATCGATCTACGTTCCCACCCTCATCTATGGTCATGAGCTTTGGGTTATGACCGAAAGAACAAGATCTCGGATACAAGCGGCTGAAATGAGTTTTCTCCGCAGGGTGGCTGGACTCTCCCTTAGAGATAGGGTGAGAAGCTCAGTCATCCGGGAGGGACTCGGAGTAGAGCCGCTGCTTCTCCACATCGAGAGGAGCCAGTTGAGGTGGCTCGGGCATCTGGTTAGGATGCCTCCTGGACGCCTCCCTGGTGAGGTGTTCCGGGCATGTCCCACCGGGAGGAGACCCAGAGGAAGACCCAGGACACGCTGGAGGGACTATGTTTCTCGGCTGGCCTGGGAACGCCTTGGGATTCCCCCGGAGGAGCTGCTCCAAGTGGCTGGGGAGAGGGAAGTCTGGGCCTCCCTACTTAGGCTGCTACCCCCGCGACCCGACCCCGGATAAGCGGAAGAAGATGGATGGATGGATTATATGAGTCTGGTGAAGAGCTGCTCTATATGAAAAGTGCCATGAGATGTAGATGATTCAACCCTTTAGAGAATTTGGCCTGAATTGATTATAAGTATTTGTAAAAAGGGAAGATTTGTGTTATGACAATTTTTAAAATGTGATTTAGTGTCAGAGTGATGAGGGGATTGTTCCTGTCAGTATGAAGGGACAGGTGAGCTGTTCTAACTGTGTGTGAACAAACATTAGTTCCAATATAAACACTTTCTAAACCACAGTAGTGACTCATTATATTTTTATCATTAAAAGTAAGATAATATATATACATAAAGCAATGAAAGGGAATAGTATGAAAGTAATATGAAATAAGCCTGCATATTTTACCATTGAAAACATATTAATTGGTTAAGTCAAAATGTGTTTTCCATATCAAATGTGCTAAATCTTTACAGATTATTGTTCTGATGCAGGCTCAATAAATGTAGGACCGCCTCTGCTTTTGAAATCAGTGATTTCTGTTGTTGGCAAAAGTTTGTGTGTGTGTGTGTGTGTGTGTGTGTGCGTGCGTGCGTGTGTGTGTGTGTGTGTGTGCGTGCGTGTGTGTGTGTGCGTGTGTAAATTAGCCCACCCTAAAAATATCATCACCAGCCGTCACTGCTGATAGGTTAGTTTACTTGTGATGCTTGCAGACTATCTTTTTGTCCTAAAACTGCCAGGGGGACTTAGGTTTAGGTTATGGATGTTTATTAGTACCGTAACTAAGAGTTGGGTTTTGTCTGAACAGAGAGGAGCCTGCATGCGCACAAAGCCTACGCACCTAAATCTGGTCCAGATTTGAGGCTTGATTCAATTTTTTTGTTTTACAATGAATCAGTGATGTTCCCAAAGGTGCTCTACTGGACTGGATTACTTGGCACGACCAGTTTTCACTTAAACAAAATGATGGTTAAAAAAATTTGAAGTGGGGTTCTGTGGAAAGATTAACAGCATCTTACCTGTTGTCCCACCATGTGCTCTGAGGTCAGCGGACCAGTTACTTCTAACAGTTCCAGGATCTCATCTTAAGCGCAGAGGTGACAGGGCTTTCTCTGTAGCAGGCCCAAGACTTTGGAATGAGTTACCTCTGCTCGTCAGACAGGCCTCCTCCCTCTCGGTTTTCAAATCCCATTTAAAGACCCATTACTATTCTGTTGCTTTCAACACCAGTTGATCTGTGTTTGGTCGTTATATTTATTATCTGCAATGTTTTTATGCCTATTTTTTGTACTTCGTTGTGTGTGTTGCCTGTTGTTTGTTTGTTTGTTCAGCACTTCGGTTGGCCTTGTCGCTGTTTTAAGTGCTCTATAAATAAAATTGTATGGTATGTTAAATCAAAGGCCTCATCCTCCTCTGTAAGCTGGAAAGAGGTTGTATCCGGCTCGAAGGACCAAAAATATCAGATAAAGTAAATGTCCTTTCATCATTTCTTTACTCAAATAAGCCACTCTGAGGGCACAAGGTCTTTTCGACCCAGTTTACTATTTGCAAGGAGGCAGAGTCAAAACAGGCTTAAACAGGTGGTACCGTAAAAATTGGCGTTTAACACGCTCCTGTGTATAACACACTTTGTCAAATTATTGTAAATAAATTGGAAAAATCCATAAATAACACGCTTCGGCGTATAACACGCATCTATTATGCGTCACTGCTACGCGACGCGTCAGCGCCTCATTTGCCCTGCTGAAAATGGCGGCCACAGAAGCGAGCCAGCACAAAGAACTTTACAAGAAAACACGGTAAAAACTATTATTTCTTTGCTGAGAAAAAATATATTTCTTAGCTGACATTATAGCACAAGGGTTTCTGAGCTTAACCGTTCCTTAATCAATTCACGAAATGTTCAAATCAGCTGGATTAAAAAAGGTAGTTTGCCATTTGCATGCGCGCGGGTGGGACGGCTTTATTTCTTTAAATTTAGCTAAATAAACACTTAAACTATATATTTCTTAGCTGACTTTATAGCACAAGGGTTCCTGAGCTTAACCGTTCCTTAATCAATTCACGAAATGGTCAAATCTGCTGAATTTAAATTGTTTCGGTTTGACGTCTTCCAAATGGTCGCGTGCGCTACTATAAAATAAATTATAAAAAATTGAATTTTATCTCAAATGTCTTATAATGGTCAACAGTTTGTAAATGAAACCCCATATACCTGTAAGTTTCAAGAAATTCTACGGTGTGGTTTGAGTTATCTTGCAAACAAAGCCCGCTAACAACAACACGGCTAAATGCAGCTACATCCATACCATACCATACCAGTTTATTTATAAAGCACTTAAAAATACAGCAGCAGCCGTCCGAAGTGCTGTACAAGAATAAAAACAAGCACAAAACAATAAAAACAATCAATCTCAATCATATAAATATCAGAACATCACAAGTAAAATAATACAACATTAAAACAGAGATGTGAACTCATTCTGGTTTAAAAGCCAATGAAAACATATGTGTTTTTAAACGAGTTTTAAAAACAGATATTGATGGGGCCTGCCTGACCTTCAGTGGCAGCTCGTTCCACAATTTAGGAGCCAGAGCTGAAAATGCTCTGTCTCCTCTGGTCTTATAAAAGGTTTTCGGGACTGCTAAAAGCATCTGGTCAGCGGATCTAAGAGCACGTGATGGCACATAAAGTTGAAGCAGTTCAGACAGATAAGAGGGACTAAAACCGTTCAAAGACTTAAAAACAAACAATAAAACTTTAAAATGGATTCGAAACTGGACAGGAAGCCAATGAAGGGACATTAAAACTGGAGTGATGTGCTCACGTCTGCCTGTACCAGTCAAAAATCGTGCAGCAGCATTTTGTACCAGCTGTAACCGAGAAAGCGAGGCCTTATTTACTCCAATCAGAAGAGAGTTACAATAATCCAGGCGTGAAGTAATAAAAGCGTGGATTACTGTTTCCAGAGCAGGAGGCGGGCAGTGACAGAGTCGGTCCGACCAGAGGAGACTTTTTTCGGACACATGAGCTAGAAACAGTCTGGAGCGGACAAAAGTGGTACTGCACCATTTTTTTTTGCCCAAAATGAAAAACGGCGATATCAGAGCCAAAAATGGGTCTAAAAATATGGGGAAAAATCCATAAATAACACGCTTCGGCATATAACACGCAGGACATTCAAATTAGTAAAAAAAACTGTGTTATACCCCGATTTTTACGGTACCGGTACATTAAAGCTCCGGTCTCGTGGTCTGCCCATGGACAGTATAAAGAAGTGCCCTTTTCTAACGCTCATCAGACAGAGACAAGGTCAAGACATCCTGTTTTCTATAGACGAGGAGGAGGCCTTCGAGTTATCAGGTGTGCAGGCTCCTCTCTGTTTAGACAAAACAACTCTTAACTCGTCACACACGAGTTACTAATAAACATGCATAACCTTTATCTAAATCCCCCTGGCAAAAACCACCAGCGCTGGACCTTGTCCAGCATATTTTAGTGTAGTACTTAGTTTGTTGCAGTGAATTTTAAATGTTGCAGTGAATTTTAAATGATCTTTTTAATGTGGCTAACTTTTCACTTTCTTGCTTTCTTCCAAGGCCTGAACAGTCCTCTGCAGATCTTGGCTGCGCAGGCCTCCAGCTCCCCTCCAGTTCAGGTGAACAGGCCGCCCAGCGCAGACGCTTCATCCGGACAACGAGGCGAGCCTCAGGCCAAGCGGCCAAAGATGGAGGACGAGGGAGGGACTGAGTCTGCTCAGCATCAAGTCACACCTGCCCAGCAGCCTGTCATTGTTGCAATGACATCACAAACCCATGACCCAAGGCAATAAAATCCAGGGCTTCTCAGCAGGCGTCCAGTGGAGAACCTCTGTCTTCTCAATGCTTCAACTTTTACACAAGTTTGATATGACTCGCTGACATTACCTAATGTACAGGCAAGTCTGTCAGAAGGGAAATAAATCCTCACAGAACATCTGTTTTGGTCAAAACTAATGTTTATAACTATCAATTTAAAAAAACAACAACAGGAAAACCGGCCTCAGTCTCGGTGAAGATATTTAAGTATATCAGAGTCCCAGCTACAGCTTTCCTCATGTTGATGGATGAAATACATTAATGCTATAACTCAAGCCAAAGACCTCACCTTTACCGCTCCTCTTAAAATAAGCATGAACTGTGATATCAGAGGCTTGTGGAAGATGTGATAAACGAACAGAAGGTTAAAGAGGAGGTGGCAGTATATACTCAGACCAGGCTGATGACTCCTGGAGATTAAGAATATGATTGTATTGTACTCTTTAAAAACTTGGATAATGAAGTGAGACGGATGGAATCATACAGTATGTCTCAGACAGACAATATTAAGGCCTGTACCAGAACGTAAGACACCTCTTGCCTTTTCTGTAAAGCCTGAAAAAAAAATCTTAACAAGTTTGACATATTTTAGGAAATCCAGGAATGACAGTTTTCACTTCAGCTCAGACATCAGTGTGAAGCTCCTCATTCAGGTTGATCTGAGCAAAAAAAGACATTTATGCAGATAAAGGCAAAAAGAGGCAGCTACGGTATGTGGAGTTGACTGAAGTGGAGCTAACCTAATGTAGACAAACATTTTTGTTTTAGAAGTACGTATCAGGATTGAAACAGCCAGTACGAGTTAGTTTTGTCTTAGCACGGAGAAGCGTTATTATAATAATCCTCAAAGCCTTAAATATTTCTCACCTCCTTTTTTTTGTCAGTTTAATTTTAACTTTTGGACGGCCGTACCGTTTTAGATTAACCTAGCGCTTTAACAGTACAATATCAGCAACACTACAGAGGTGACAGTACGCTGCATCAGTAAGTTTCAGTTTTAAGGGAAGAGTGGGACCAACTCGTGACCATAAACTTCAACTGCTCCATTCATTGCTTGTGGTTCTTTTCATGCATCCTCTGCTTTTACTTTTCTGCTCTCCTCTCAACTGTTTGTTCGACGAGTCGTCTCCCTCTGCAGTCTCCGCTGAGACGTCAAGCCGGCGGCAAGTTGTCACAGACGCTGCTTTAATTAGACTTCCTATAGCACTTTCTCCCCCGCTCTTTGTCTCGTTCTCACTTTGCCTTTAGCGTTTCTGAACGTCCTCACACAGGCTTCAGGTTTAACAAGCAAGATATCAGCGATCGTTACACGTTAGAAAGATGCAGGATGATTGATTGTATGCTGCGCTATGCTAAACAGCAAAGCTATTAAGAAGGCATTTCTTATTTTTGGAAAGACTAAAATGTTTTGCTATGTGTAAAAATGGCAGACATCAAGATAAACATTATGGAAATAGAGATGGTATATGTATTTTTAAATGTTCCTTTTTGTGTGATTTAAAATGTGTAGCAAAAATTAAAACTCATTGACAAATGTTGCTTTGTCTCACAGTACAGTACCATCATCACTTGCGGGGAAGGGGGGAGGAGAAAAAAACAAAACCAGTATCCCACAGTCTTTATTGTTTTCCTATCTACTGTCATTCTTAATATAAATTGTGATCAGAGTAGACATGCATGAGATTCAGTTGTCATACAAATCTGAAATTTCAAAGACCTTAACAAATTAGAAAGCAGAGAGTAAAAAGTTAATGAGAAATGATCGATCTGTTCCTCAAACTAAGCTAGCAAATATTTACTGATGCTGCTTCCACAATATCCAGACCAAGAAGTGAACTGACTGTGAGGTAATTTCCTGTTTTGGAAATCTGAACATGGAATAAGTTTTAAGAAACCTGTGAGCTATTTTCTGACCAATAGTCACAAGTAATACATTACTGGCAAATCTGTACCGGTAATTTGCTTGTGGTCCCAGAAGTGAGAGTTGGCCAAATTGAGGCTTGATTAAATTTTTTTTGTTTTACAATGAATCTGTTGTTCCCAAAGGTGCTCTACTGGACTGGAATACTTGGCACGACCAGGTTTCACTTAACCAAAATGATGGTTAAAATTTTTTTGAAGTGGGGTTCTGTGGAAAGATTAACAACATCTTACCTGTTGTAGATGGCAATTTGAACAAACGGAATAAAATACATTTTTGAGAGGGTTGTTTAGTTAACAGCTGATGCAAGTGGGGCCAAGATGTATACTGCTGCAGTCTTAAAAACTTTAATCTCAAAGTTACGGTGGTTCAGGTGAAAGCTATTTTCTAAACTTTTGTTAATTACAGTATGTTGCTGATATTTACACTGAAGATTGTCATTCTGCAGTTTAATGAATAACTTCATGCAAATTGTATTGCAAAAGTAAATGTGTCTGTGTGAGAAACGAAAGTTACGACTGTAACCGTAACTAGTATGAATCCCGGATGACTGCCAGAGGCGGTGCTTAAAGCACTGAATGATCATTCTTGTGCATGCACAGGTCAAGGATCTTATGCCAACATGGTCATGGGTGACGTCCGGTGAGTCCATACAAGTGACAACGGTAACTCGGTTACTTAATTTTCTCGCGAAACACGATTCTGAGGGACCGAGCACTATGGCGGTCATCCAGGATTCATAGAATTGTAGTTGCGGTCATAACTTTTGTTCCATTTCATCCCTACTGACTGCCAGAGGTGGTGCTTAAAGCACTGGATGATGATTACCAGGAGTCCTGAGGAATCACACAAAAAGAAGAAACAAAACTTAAAAGCATGCCCACCTTAATAAGACAAAAATGAGTTCTGCGATAGAATCCCCCCCAATGGGTGAAAGTGGCCAGGTTACATTTACCCTGTAGAACCTAGCAAAGGTATTTCAGGAGGTTGCTGCACATATAGCCTCCAGAGTGACCTAATTTATTGCGGCCCATTACACACTCCTGGTGGAATGGCATCGTACCTCCACAGGTGGCCGGTGGCCCTGTAGAGTGTATGCCCATTCCACCACACCCACAATCCAGAAAAGACGCTGCTTTGAAAGGGCTTGCCCTTTGCGAGGCCCTGCGAAGCAAACAAACAGATTTTCAGACTGCCACAGAGAAGCTGTCTGACATATGCTTCCAGTGCCCTAACAGGGCAGAGAGGCTCATCAGCACCATTTGCATCAAAGCAAGCAAGCTGGAGAGGCAGAGAGTGGCTTGCAGACGAGGCCACCTTAGGGAGGAACGCTATGTTAGGCCAAAGAGTAATGCCTGAACAAGCCTGGTTCCAATGGCAACAGGACTTGTGAACAGACAACGCATTTAGTTCACCTACTCGTTTGGCCTAAGCTATGGCCAGGAGAAATGCAGTCTTTTTAGACAAGCACTCAAGGCTCACCTCTACCAAGGGCTCAAACGTAGCAGAGGTCCCATACAGGCACGACAAGGCATGTGGGAAGGTGCAAACGTCGGGCGCCTCTCAGAAACAAGGACACATCCTTGTTACGTAAACTTTCTGAGTGGATGGAGACTGACCTTGAGAAAGTAGTGCATGAAGGAAGGTAAGAATAACAGAAACAGAACGGTGTACAGAGTCCTCATGTCTAGCATGACATCAGTTGCTAACAAACTTCCACTTATGAGTGTATACCAGCTGTATGGAAGGGACCCTGGCACTATTCACTTGAGATTTTCATTAATGAAAAGTGCATTATAAATTAAATTCATTATTATTCATTCATTCTATGTCCAACCTCCCCATCATATTCTGAGAAGGCAATGCGAAGCCCTGTAATGGCCAAATCCAGAGCTGGAGGTGACTAAAATCGGGGTGCAGGATGACTCCCCAGCTGTGACAGGGGACAGCTGTGTTTCTCATGTGGGGGAAAAACACTGGAAAGCAGTAACAAAGCCTATGCAGCAGTGGAAACCAAGTTCTCCCGGGCCAGAGGAGCCACGAGGAGGACTTGATGCCCCTCCTGAATGACTCTCAGGAGCGTTGGGCCTGAAAAGCATAAAGCAGCACCCTGGGCCAATTGTGTGCCAGTGCATCATACCATACCATACCATACCATTTTATTTATAAAGCACTTTAGACAGGAACAAGTCCACCAAAGTGCTGGACAAACAAACACGCAACAGGCAACACATACAAGACATACACATACAACACATACATCCTGACCCAGGTGACTGGCACTGTCTGCCGGAGAGAACTAAAGTGGGCAATGCATAGTCTCTTGTGATGCAAACAGGTCCACAGTTGCCTTGCCGTACCTCTCCCAAATGACCCCCATCACCTCCGGATGAAGCTTCCACTCTCCAGGTGGTGGGCGTCCCAGAGACAGAAAATCGGCCAGCCCAGTCTGTACCCCTGGAATGCGGGCAGCCTTGAGGCTGGCAAAGAAGGGGGCTGATCATATTAAGAGCTTATGGGTCAGCTGCAGCAATGTCAGCGACAGTGTTCCCTCCTGATGGTTGATATGAAAAGCCACCAAAGTATTGTCGGACCGCACCAGGACATGCTTCCCAGGCAGGCCTGGGAGGAAGTGTTTCAGTGCCAGACACACAATGTCCAGCTCCAAGGCGTTGATGTGCTTCGCCTCTTGCCGCAAAGACCACGTCCCTTGGCAATCTGTCACTGCCATGACACCCCCCATCCTGTGGTGGATGCATTTGTACAAACAACCTCCTCTCGAGACAACAAAGAGCCCGGTAGGACCCACTTCACTATAAACACTGCATCTTGCCACTGAGCCAATGATGAAGGCATTGAGGGGACACCTGCAACCTCCTGCGTCGGTGCAATGCACAAGTTGGATTCAGCCACAGGTTGTTGAGCCATATCTGTAGGGGGCGCTGAGCTACATCTGTAAGGGGTGCAGAGACAACAGCCCCAGAGGTACCACCGTAGAGGCAGCAGTCAGCTTGCCCAATAGGCGGAGGTATGCAATGAAGGGGGTGCATGGTCGGGCAGGAAGGCGGACAGTATCTGCAGAATCCCACTGACATGCTGTGGCAATGGGCAAGCTGCCATGGTGAGGGAGTTCATTGTGATCCCCAGAAACGTTCACATGAAGACCCAATCGGTCTATGTGATTGAGCACCTTCCGTGTGTTTGCAGCTGCCTGAGCTTATGTGGGCGAATAGATCAGCCAATCGTCCAAGTCAGGTAGGATCTTTAACCCCTTGGCCTACAAAGGATACAGGGTTGCTGCCACGCACTGGGTGAACACATGGGGGGACAGAGAAAGACTGAACGGAAGAACTCTGAATGGAAAATGCTGAAATGCAAAGCAGAGAAACTGCCAATGGTGCGGTGCAATCGGTAAATGAAAGTATGCGCTTTTCAAGTCAACCAAGATGAACCAGTTGCCTGGGGAAAGACTGCCTGTAGCATATCTCTGATGCTCAACGTGTGGAAAGGGATAGTCTTTAAAAACACATTCAGACCTCTTGGGTCCAAAATCGGGCGTAGTCCACTAGTCTTTTTGGATAATAAAAAATACTTTGAGTAAAAGCCCCCTGGATCTAGCAGGGGGTCAACAGGCACTATAGCACCCTTGGCCAGCAAGGCATCTATTTTGTGGCTCAGTGCCTGAGCTTTCACCTGGTCACAAATGACCATCATTCTAACCTGATCAGGAACGGGAGGGCAGCAGCAGAACTGTAGCACGTAACCCTGAGATAGTGTTGACACAACCTACACATCGGGCATGAGAGCAGCCCAGCGGCTGAGCTGAACTGAGGTTAAGTGTCCCATTGCCTGCTCCCAGATGTCATTTCCCCATGGAGGGTGTAGACAGGGCCGGATAAGTCTGTAAGGAGGATGCAGGACGCTGCAAGTGTCTGCGATGAAGGCTGGCCAATTGCTGCCTCGTATGGATAGCTTGGGCTGAGTGTTCCAAGGTTGCAAGTGGAGCAGAACCAAACAGCTCCCCAGGAACCAAAGGAAGACACACCAGGGTCTTTCTAAAGGCTTCAATCTCCCTTGAAAAAAGAGCAAATGCATGAAGGGAAGCATACCAACCCTTGAGTAGGTGCATCAATCGCCACGACCTCCAAGGAGGCAGAGAGACCCAGTAAAATGTGATGAATTACTAATCGAGACCCTGAGTCATAAGCTCTAAAGAGCAGGTCATCTGTGACACAGCACTGAAGATGAGGACACCTGGCATTAGTCCTTAAAGCCTCATCCGGTGCCACAATGAGGGACGCTATGGCAGATTTGACAGAAGTCATATGGCCCAAGCCAAACATGGGCACATTCTGAATGGCTGCCAGGGCCCTTCCATTTCAGGTCGGTTGTGAAAAGGCTTTAGTATCTGCCTAGCAGGCATGCATCTCCTTGATGTATTCGGCAGAAGGGGGAACCAAAAAGGATGACCTACTGGTAGGACGTTGAAAGAAAGCACTGGAAGCAGTGGGTTGGCTCTGTGGAACATCTAGCTGCAACCAAGCAAGAGTAGTTCTCAAAGCACCCACTATGGAACTGTCCTCCTCTGATCGAAGCAGGAGGTGGTGTGCAAATTGGCAAATGACACACACGAGCCAGATGCAAACTGCTCTTGAAAATCAGCTCCAGATGCTGCCAGGGAAATAGCGTTTTCTTCAAAGCAGAGTTCCCGAACCTATGCTCTGGTCTTCAGTCAGACCAACGCTACCCCTCTCCCTCCCTGAGGGACTCAAGCAGCACCTTCATCTGTTCCAACTCAGAGGTGAGATGGGCCACCTGCCCAGATGATCCTTCTGAGCCCCTGGAGCTCTTCCTGGTCCTCTTTCTTGGAATCCCTAAGGCCTCTGGGGCTACACGCTTTACAGGCTAGCTCGCAGTTCGCAGGGACATGGGCAGAATGGAACAGTTGGGGCAGGTTGCTTTCGTCAAGGCCTCCCTCAGATGATCTGGCCCCAAACGAGGGGCACAGATCATGTCCATCCTCCAAATGGAGAGGGGCAGAACAGGCTCTGTAGCACTGCACATCCAGCATATTACCGCTCCCAGGACTAGAAGAGTCAGGTCGAGACGGAATCGCCACTCATGACACTGAAGTCGATGAGCGAATGGACCAGGGAACCCAATCGAGCAAAAAGCGCCACTAGGGATTCCCTAGCAGCTAAGCGTATAAAAGCTGCCAGAGAGTGCCATCTATGACTGCCGTAGAACCACAGGTAAAAATGCAAACCGAACATGGCTGCAATATCCAAAGGAGGCAAGCCGAACACGGCTGCACAACTCAAAAAGAAAATGCAAGCACAAATACGGCCGCACTGTAATGAAACAGGCAAGCTGAACACGGCCGCACTGTAATGAAACAAAGATAAGACAAACACGGCTGCATAATGTAAACGAAAAGCACGAATACAGCTGTGATGTAAAGAAATAAAGGCAAGCTGAACATGGCTGCACAATAAATGAAAATCAAGCTCGAATATGGATGCAATGTAACAAAATAAAGGCAAGCCGAACATGGTTGCACAATGTAAACAAAAGCAAGCCCAAAAAAGGCAGCAATGCAACGAAATAAAGGCAAGCCAAACAGGCTGCACAAAAGCAAGCCAGAATAGGGCTGCAATACATGTGAAAACAGTGGGGCAAAGCCAAACACGGCTGCTACACAACACTGAAAAAATATAAGCCAATACAGCTACACAAATGAAAAACAAAAGCAAGCATGAATGTAGCTGCAACATATGCAACTAAAAGCAAGCCGAACGCGGCTGCAGCTTCTCAAACAAAAGGCAAGTAGGTTGGAACCGGCTAAACACCGTACTTCCAGCCAATAAGGAAACCCAATGCGGCTAGCGAATGTGCTACCGCCGGATCAACAAAAATAAACAACTTACCAGTTGAAGAACAAACGGTTGTATCAAATAGGATACCAGCTTGCGCGGCCTCTGGAGGGCGAGACGATCCCGCAGCTCCAACCCTAGTCTTGAGGCTACCAGCTTCAAGCAAAAAGAAAATCAAACCTCTTACCACCTGTTCAACCTAGATGCGAGAAGATGAAAAGGGACGGAGTTACCGTTGTCATGTGACCATATAGACTCACCGGTGTCACCAGGGGTCACACATGTTGACACAAGATACTCGACTTGTGCATGCACAAAAATGATCATTCAGTGCTTTAAGCACCGCCTCTGGTGGTCAGTAGGGATCAATTTGGCTATTTATTTATTTTACTCTGCCTTACTTTGTCATCAGGTATAGTCTGGCTGAGAAAATTTCATATACAGTATTCTATTTTCAATCTGCATCAAAGTATTCATGATTCATTTACAAATAATTAGTTATGAACCACAATCTTTGAACTAAATCATAGTGCAGTGCAAAACTAAACACTTTAAAATATCCTGATTCATGCTCAATAATCCAGGTAGAAAAATCCAACAAAGTTTAGTCAGGTCCTCTGGATGTTTTTTTGTTGAACTTTTCATCTTTCATTCAAAAGACTTAATCAGTCTGAGGAGACAACTCAGTCTTAAAAAGAAATGTCCAGATGCCCTGACTTAACTTTGTACGATAACAGCCGTTTAAGTTTAAAAATAGCTATGAACCACTATACAATCTTTGAGTCTGGAGTTGTTTTAGGATGCCAAGGTGTTTTAATATGGAGGCTATGAGCTACTGTGTCAAGTTACAAATGAGTCTTTTTCCAGTAACACTGTAAATCTGGTAAGTCTCAGATATCCCAGCTTTTCACCAGCCTTGAACGCAGCATGTGAAGATGGAGCGATAAGAAGTGCCCTGAGATGACTTATGTTGTGACTTGACGCTATATAAATAAATTTAATTTAAGAAAGTCTCAAAAGTCACATTGACAGGCAGCTGATCCGTGTACCGTTAACGGATTCGTTCACAGCAGATCTGTGCACGTGGATTTGAGTTCGTATGCACAGAATTATCCTACTTGTACAAATTGAAATGTGTACATTAGAAAAACTCAAAACATTACCAAGAATAACATTTTTTTCTTTGTAATTTGAGTGCCCTGTGTGTTCGAGCAGTGTGTACATTTTGAAATAAATACATAATTTAGGAAAACACAAATCAACACCTACAATTGTCCTGTTTCAGAAATATT
This sequence comes from Garcialebias charrua, assembly GCA_038048925.1. Classification (NCBI taxonomy): domain Eukaryota; kingdom Metazoa; phylum Chordata; class Actinopteri; order Cyprinodontiformes; family Rivulidae; genus Garcialebias; species Garcialebias charrua. The sequence goes on along the minus strand of JBBPBX010000199.1, from coordinate 21,618 downwards.
GTTGGTACATCTTCAATTTCAAGGAAAGAAAAAAAAAATGTTTTGAAATGGTTTCTGAGTATCCCACCAGATTCCACAAGGTACATATATACAACTATTTACACTGCTGATAGCTCACACCAGTTATGTTAAAATCTAAAACTGTTCATGTGAACAGCTGAAAATCTCTTCAGAGTATAAAGACTCAACAATTCAGTTTCATCACTGAAGGTAAAATCCAAACAAAGAGGTTAAATGGAAGGAATTCTCGAGTCTCACCTTTTTCATCCTTAACTTTGTACAAAAGTAAACATTCAATCGCGAAAGTTCGATTTGACGAGTAGACCGTGACGGTGATTTGAAAGTTGCTAACAAGTTTATAAAACAGTCTTCTCTAAAAGCACCAAAACATTCAGCATTCACCGAGGCTTCCCTCAGTTGTCAGCATTATTGTATTTTTTTTATTATAAAGACAATCTTCAGATTCCCTCAGGAGCTGAGTAGCAATTTGATCATGCTATTTACATCTGGAAATACAAACAAACATAAATTTAAAATAAGTTTAAAAAAAAAAAGTCACTTGTGCTCCGTGAGCTGACTGAGGAGAATACAGTACACTGTGCTTTGAAAGTCAGACTGCATTCAGGCCCAAGAGCTGATTACTTATGCAACTCGTTCCTCGCTGTTGACTTCTGTGATGTCACAACTGGTTTCAAGTCCTGTCCGAGGTCAGTTAGAGCGTGAGGGAAACCGGTGGAGTCCGAGTACATCTCTTCTATTTCAGAGCTCGTCTATGTGCTGAGCCAAAGTTCACATTCATATTTCATGCAGCGTTGATACATCTGCAGGTAACGTTTTTATCCGTGAACATCTGTAGGCCACATCATCCTCTTTACAGTTCTGGGGTGCGGTTTGGCAGTTGAGGTGGTCAGCAGGAGGAGGCGCTGATCTTCTCAGAGACCTCCGGGTCTGACTTTGCTACCAAGAATCGTAGTCGACCACCTCCCAGACGGATCAGGTCCACCGCGCTGGGAGGAGGAAGTGGAGAGGAGAAAGATGGAGTCTGGTTACATGAAGCTCAGCAGAGTTAGGGAATTGATAACGAGACATCACTTTCTGTCTTCGAACAAATCAATCGGAGTAATCAATTGGCTTTAAGAAGCTGACACAAAAACGAACAGTTAACACTGCAGGAAGACTTCACGCGTGTTATCACTCTCATCGAGCCCACTGTTTTAGGGAGCAGCATCCCAACTGTAAGATCCTCCTCACCTCTGGTAGTCTGCTCCGATCAGGCTGGTCCCATTCACCGCCAAGATGCGGTCTCCAATCCTCAGTCTGCCATTGGACGCAGCCGGTCCATCAGGGATCAGAGTCCGGATGTAAATGCCAGGAGCATTAAGAGGAGTGTGCTGCCAGAGGGAGAGTGTTAGGGATTGTGCAGCACGCAAGATACAAAAAATAAATATTTTGCAGCCATGGCAACTTTTAGACCTTTAAACACTGACAGTGAATTTATCACATTCATACTGAATTCAAGATTCAAAGTATTCCAATTTTTGAACCTAAGTATAGTGAACAACTGGTCCAAAGCTGCATAAAAATAAGTTGAGGGTATTTAGTGTTTTTTTTTTCTTCAAAATAAGCAAATTTAAACAAATTGTTGCTACTCGCAACTGTATATTTGCAATCTGTTGAGATGACGTTCTATTATTCAGTCAAATTTTTTTAGCATGGAACCTTAAAGGGATGATGTGGAATCAAAAAGTAATTGATTTCATTAAGGTTTTTTTTTTCTGCAAATGACAGTTAACAGTCTGATTTTACCAAAGATTAAAACAGACAAATCATGTTGATTGCCTGAAGTTCTGCTGTCAAACCAAAGACAGATTAAAGACGCCACTTTTTTTAAAATGTCATTAATGAACTTACCAGGCCATCTATGAGTCCCATGCCGAGTCCGTAGGGTCCCTTGTCCAGTTCCACTACAAACACCACACACAAGTCATCAGCAAGAGAAGGAGTGCCATGGGAGGAGACAGGGAAAGGAAACTCACACCCACTAATACACCCTGCAGAGGACACACACGACCAAAAAGACACAAAACACACACAAACACACAGGGTTTTGCTATGGGGTTGGACAAATGTGACACGTTGCTGTGCAGACGACACAGGGATACAGACACATGCAAAGGTGCAGCTGATGCAACACAAACATGCCTACAAGAGTCTGAAGAGATTGTACTCACTACGTCAGCTCTTTTCACACAGACCGTTCCACAGCGCACAATAAAAATACACTTGTTATGCAACGTTTGATCATAATGGTTTTAGTTGGATGTCTGTGGAAAACATGGTTTGGATCTAGTGCTGCTTGGTTCTTATTCCCTAACAAACACGGCTCTGACCTAATGACAACGTCCACATGTGTAAGAGCCTCAACTTTTGAGCGCTCATTCTGCTGCTGTGTGTGGAAACAGAATGATGAATAACTAACAACGCACAACAGCATCACCTGGAAGAAGAAGTGTGAAAAGAGCTAATGTAGAAGATACACAAACTAAACACTGCTGCAGGTTGAGAAGTAAAACTGATCAACACACCACATTTACTTTAAAGAATTGCTTCAAGATTGTAGAGTGATGGGCAAATTTAAACATGCATCGACATATCATTGACCATCGGGGGCGGGGAGTGGGGGGAGGGACTACTCAGGTCTTTTTTGTAAAAACTGGAAGAGGTGAGTACGATTTGCCATTTTATTTTCAATTGGCACCAGCTGGCCTCTGTACTGTAGTCTTCACACAGCAGCAAAGGTATAATTATGATGGTACATGCAATTCCTTCCATCCATCCATCCATCCATTATCTTAGCCTGCTTCTTCTTTTCAGGTTGTGGGGGTCACTGGTGCCCATGTCCAGCAGTCCCTGTGTGAGAAGTGGGGGACACCCTGGACAGGTCTCCAGTCCATCACAGGGACACAGAGAAAAACGAGACAAACAACCATTCACTCTCTCACTCACACCTAGGAACAATTTAGAGTTACCAATCAGCCTAACATGCATGTTTTTGGTCTGTGGGAGGAAACTGGAGTACAGTAGTTCCTCGTTTGTTGAGGGGTATCTATACCCTGAAGCCCCGCGATAAGTGAAAAAAAACGCAAAGTAGGAGTAGTACAAGCAGTAAGTAGTAGTTTATTTTAGTATATATCTCTATCTATCTACAGTATCAATCTACCAATCCATCCATCCATCCATCTATATCTATATTAGGGATGCACAATATTATTGGCATGGTATCGGTATTGGCCGATATTAACGTTAAATTTCAATATCGGACATCGGCCATTCCATTAAAATAACTCGCCGATATAAAAGGTGCTGTTTTTGCCTGCAGCGGCAGCACAACGTGATGACGTCACATACGCTATACTGGAATTCAAAATGTTGGACTTGTGGATGTTTTATTTTTCATTGGTGAGGATGTCGGATTCCGAAGATTTATGGACTACGATGAGCCTTGCTACATCATCTGCAGTCGGGAGATATTTTTCCAACGTAACCTTACCCGAGTTACAAGCCGTCATTTCCGACGTCATTTACTTTTTTTTACCTCCAAAAAACTGGATTTTATGTTCCTGACAGAAACTTGGCTTCATGTTGGTGAGTCGGCTCCATTTTCTGAACTTCTCCCTCCTGACTGCGCTTTCTTTAGCTCTCCTCGGACCACCGGTAAAGGAGGTGGATTAGCTTCTGTTTTTAAATCCAGTTTTAAATGTCGGCAGATTCCCACTTATTTTTATCAGAGTTTTGAACTTCAGATGATGGAGATAAACTTCTCTCCCCTTTTACTCTGCGCCACAATCTTTCGGCCACCTAAATACAGCAAGGATTTTATTAAAGATTTTACTGATTTTATGACAGGACTTATGCTACGTTATGATCAATTTTTGATAACGGGCAATTTTAATTTGCACGTCTGCTGTGAGGCTGGACCTCTGGTCAAAGATTTTATGAACATTATTGACTCTTTTAATCTCACGCAGTCCGTAACAGGTGCAACTCATGAAAAAGGACACACACTGGATCTCGTGCTGTCTTATGGGATAAATATATCAACTGTGGAAATCTGTGGAACTCTTTTATCAGACCATCTACCCGTTCTGTTCACTGCGGTGGTCTCTGGTAGGAAGAACGGGCTGGACCATCTGCGCTGTGCACGCGCAATTAATTCAAACACAGCGCTGTGCTTCTCCACCGGCTTTAATGGCTCAGTCTCCTGCAACCCTCAGTTCTGCTCTGTGTCCAGCGTGGATGAGTTTAATTATCTTTTTAGTTCCACATGTTCTGACATTATGAACTCTGTTGCCCCTCTGAAAACCAAAAAGAGGAAGTCATGTCAGCCGTGGCTGAGCGAATCCACACGTGCACTCAGATGCCAGTGCAGACGAGCTGAGAGGAAATGGTGTAAGGACAGACTGCAGGTTTCCCTGGACATCTTTAAAGACAGCCTGTCAAATTATCAGAGAGCTGTTAAAACTGTTAAGACTGCTTTTTTTAATCTAACGTGGTTTCTAACAACAGTCACAGACCCCAGGTTCTTTTTAATGTTTTTAACTCTGCTGTGAATCCTTGTGATGCTGGTCATGTTGCTGAATCTCCTGCACTGTGTGAACAGTTTTCTAAGTTTTTTATAGATAAAATCACTGCTCTGAGACCCTCCTCAACACAACTTTACACAGACCCATCCTCACTTCCTCTATCATCAGCTGCCTTTGAACAGTTTGAGCCAGTAACTTTAACTATTTTAAAGGACATTGTGGATCACATCCATCCTTCTAATTCACCTTTGGACTGTGTTCCCTCTCGACTGTTTAAGGAAGTTTTTAGCACACTTGGTCCATTAGTTCTTGTTCTGATTAACATGTCCCTGTCATCAGGCTGCGTTCCAGCTTCTTTTAAACATGCTGTGGTGCAGCCTCTCAGAAGAAAAACCTTGACACAACACTTCTCAGACCTATTTCTAAACTACCCTTTCTGTCGAAAATTTTAGAGAAAGTTGTTTTTAATCAACTTAAGAGGTTTTTAACTGCCAACAGCATTGGTGAAAAATTCCAGTCAAGTTTTAAATCAGGCCACAGCACAGAGACAGCCCTTTTAAGAGTTTTTAATTACCTTCTTTTAACTGTTGACGCAGGAAGATCTGCTGTTTTAGTGCTTTTAGACCTTTCTGCTGCCTTTGATACTGTGGACCACAACATCTTGCTGTCATGACTTGAGCAGGTGTTCGGTATCAAAGGCACAGTTTTATCCTGGTTTAGATCCTACCTGAGTTTTTCTGTTAATTTAGGGAAATGTTCTTCATCTCCAGCTCCTCTGATCTGTGGAGTCCCTCAATGGTCTATTTTAGGTCCACTGCTTTTTAAATTTGTACATGTTGCCTTTGGGGTCCATTTTTAGAAAATACAACATTCCTTTTCATTGCTTTGCTGATAATACCCAGTTATATCTTCCAATTGAGTCAGACAGGGTCACTCCACTGGATCCACTCTTGAACTGTCTAAACGACATTAAAGTCTGGTTAAAACGAAATTTTCTGAATTTAAATGAAAATAAAACGGAAGTCATCAGCTTTGGTAAATGTAACACCCTTAATGTTCTTTGCCCCTTGGCTTCATACAGCCACTCCAATGTCAGGAATTTGGGAGTTATTTTTGATAGCACTGTTAAATTAGACAAACAGATGAATTCAGTTGTTAAATCCAGTTTCTTCCAGCTAAGACTCATTGCCAAGGTGAAGTCTTGTCTCTCTTTCAGAGACCTTGAAAAGGTGATTCACGCTTTTATTATCTCTCGTTTGGACTACTGTAATTCATTGTATGTTGGTTTAGACAAATCATCTTTGCATCGTTTACAATCTGTCCAGAACGCAGCAGCTTGTCTTTTAACAGCAACTAAAAAATATGAACATATAACCCCTGTCCTGGCTTCCCTCCACTGGCTCCCTGTCCACTTCCGGATTGATTTTAAGATTTTATTGCTTGTTTTTAAAGTCTTAAAAGGTCTGGCCCCATCATATTTATGTGATCTTATTAACATCTACACTCCAGTAAGAGTACTCCAGTTTACCAACCAGTTTCTCTTATATGGAAGCCATTGTGTCTCATATATAAAATTAAAATGGATTAGCAGAAATGCTTTTTCATTTCAAAATCAAGCAGCATTTTTTGACTCATAAATAAAATTAAAATTAAATCATTTTCATTTTCTAAATCAAAACTGCTCATTGTGTAACTTAATTAAAAAGATAAATAAAATAACGTTTGACATTTCATTTTCAAAACATGTCCCAGTAAAAAGTGACCAAAAATCATTTTGAAATGTCAATTTTGAAAATTATAATGAAATAGCAGAAATGCTTTTTCATTTCAAAGTCAAGCTGCCTTTTTTGTCTCATAAATAAAATTTAAATTAAATCATTTTCATTTTCTTCTTCAACACTGCTCATTTTGTAGCAGAACTCCAGAGGAAACTAAGAACAATTTGCATTTTCATTTTCACTCTCAACCGTGGTCAAAGTGTAACATTAATCAATCTCAGTTGGCAATTCCAATTGGCTGCTTCACAACGCCCACTGAATCACTGATTGGCTGTTTTAGCAGCAGGCGGAGCTTTAGACAGGGACAGGAAAGTGTCCTGCTGCCGCTGCTTGGATAGCAGATGTCTCCCTCCAGATGCACACAGCTGCTCCGCTGCAGAGGCTGCAAAGATATACAGTATATGTTAGTGTTACAGAGTTTAATTTCTGTTAATAACTGATTACAAATCAACATATTTTACATGGCCGTAGCCTCGATTTTCTAAGGGGCGATAGATGGTGTAGTGGCTAGGGAATCAGACTTGGGATCCGAAGGACCCAGGTTCGAACCCCGGCCACAGCACACCTTGGGGTGTCTATGAGTGCACATCTATTTTCCCCAGCTCCCCGGGTGCTGACTACGGCTGCTCACTGCACCACCTGGTGGTGGTTGGGTTAAATGCAGAGGCCAATTTCGTCTGTCAAGTATGGGAAACATACACAGATGACAAAAATGTGACATTTATTTATTATTATTTTTTTAAATGCAAAACTGGAACTACAACATGTAACATATCCAATGGTCCAGTGGTTAGAGCATTGCGTTTCAGTTCCAAGGTTTTTCTTGACGTGAGTTCAAATCCCACTCGGGACAACTTATTTTATGTTCGTCTTTTATTGGAGAAAAAAAAAGAAGAGAGTTTGTGTTAACCACAGGCATGACACAAACTTCTTTTTTTTCTCCAATAAAAGACGAACATAAAATAAGTTGTCCCGAGTGGGATTTGAACTCACGTCAAGAAAAGCCTTGGAACTGAAACGCAATGCTCTAACCACTGGACCATTGGATATGTTACATGTTATAGTTCCAGTTTTGCATTTAAGAAATCGCCCCTTAGAAAATCGAGGCTACGGCCATGTAAAATATGTTGATTTGTAATCAGTTATTAACAGAAATTAAACTCTGTAACACTAACATATACTGTATATCTTTGCAGCCTCTGCAGCGGAGCAGCTGTGTGCATCTGGAGGGAGACATCTGCTATCCAAGCAGCGGCAGCAGGACACTTTCCTGTCCCTGTCTAAAGCTCCGCCTGCTGCTAAAACAGCCAATCAGTGATTCAGTGGGCGTTGTGAAGCAGCCAATTGGAATTGCCAACTGAGATTGATTAATGTTACACTTTGACCACGGTTGAGAGTGAAAATGAAAATGCAAATTGTTCTTAGTTTCCTCTGGAGTTCTGCTACAAAATGAGCAGTGTTGAAGAAGAAAATGAAAATGATTTAATTTAAATTTTATTTATGAGACAAAAAAGGCAGCTTGACTTTGAAATGAAAAAGCATTTCTGCTATTTCATTATAATTTTCAAAATTGACATTTCAAAATGATTTTTGGTCACTTTTTACTGGGACATGTTTTGAAAATGAAATGTCAAACGTTATTTTATTTATCTTTTTAATTAAGTTACACAATGAGCAGTTTTGATTTAGAAAATGAAAATGATTTAATTTTAATTTTATTTATGAGTCAAAAAATGCTGCTTGATTTTGAAATGAAAAAGCATTTCTGCTAATCCATTTTAATTTTATATATGAGACACAATGGCTTCCATACTCTTAGATGTCCCCAGATCCAAACTGAAATCCAGAGGTGCTCGGGCTTTTGCGATTGCTGCTCCAAAGCTTTGGAACAGTTTACCTAAGAATTTAAAGACTGCTCAGACTGTTGAGACTTTTAAATCTTTGCTCAAGACTCATCTGTATTCCTTGGCATTTGATCCACGCAGAGTCTGAGAAAATTTTTGAGCGGATTTTATTGTTGTTGTGTATTCACTGTTAACGCTATCATGTTTCAGTGGCATTAGATGCATTTTACTCTTTTATTTTTTGTTTTTTAACTGTAAAGCACTTTGGTCAGCTTCTGTTGTTTTTATGTGCTTTATAAATAAATTGACATTGACATTGAGAAGCTAATGGCCGATGGCACAACTTGTTGGGTGAGTTTTACCACAAACGTTGTGTTAGCTCTGTTAGCATGATTAGTCTTACGGCTCAATGGATAGACAAAAACTTTGAACTTAAAATCTCTGTCCTTCATGCACAGGAGTGCAGATGATCCCACACTGCAGGTAGGAACCTGGAACAAGCTCCACAAGTGAGACAGCAACGCAGGTGACTACAGTAATGCTAATAAATAATATTTAATACTTTTCATTTAATATACCGGTAAGTTAAAGTTCTATGCATATCATATGTCTGCTACTGAATGTATGTCACCAGCTCTTACAGCTGTTGCACAATTATTTGTAGCAAATAAGCCTAAATAAGAGGCTACATTCTGACAAAGGAACGTATATAAAATATTGGTGTCAGTTATTGGCCGAATAAGTTTTAACATATTGGCATATCGGATATCGGCCAAAAATCCAATATCATGCATCTCTTATCCATCCATCCATATCTAATCTATATCTCTAATCTATCTATCTATCTATCTATCTATCTATCTATCTATCTATCTATCTATCTATCTATCTATCTATCTATCTATCTATCTATCTATCTATCTATCTATCATCTATCTATCTATCTATCTAT
>JBBPBX010000199.1:0-12403 GCA_038048925.1 Garcialebias charrua | reverse complement strand
TATATATATATATATATATACATACATATATATATATATACATACATACATACATACAGTACTGTATACATAATTTATTATCCGTGGGACAATAAGGGCTGTTTCTATTCTATTCTAAAATAATTAATTTCAAATAAAAATTCCATGCCGATCGTGTGGCTCATCCATCAATCAGCCATTTGTGTGTCATGTCCAATCTTACTTTGAGAAACCATGATAGAGTAAGTCCACGTAAAACAAACCGCAAAGTAGCGAGGGACTACTGTATCTGGAGAAAACCCATGCATGCACGGAGAGAACATGCAAACTCCACCCAGAAAAGCCCACAGACCAGGGCAACCTGCTTGCTGAGAGGCAGCAGCTCTACCAACTGTGCCACCGTGTTGCCCGTTTGCCAATATTACAAAAAACTGCTGCTTATATATTCATCCTAAGCCTTTATGGTCCGGGTCCCAGTATCAGGACAATCAGACAGCTCTCACTGCCACTGACATCCACACCAGATTTACTGTGGATGGTAGCCAAAATGGCTACACAAAGAGTGTTGGGATGACAAATGAAAAAAAAAAAAAAAAAACACTGAAGTGAGGAAAATGTGTGTGTGTGTCACAACTTAGTCATCTCAGTGTTATCACAATTGGATGTTTTTCCTGATATCAAGCAAGCAGTCCTGTTCTTAACCCAAATTAATATGTAAAGAATATTCTGCATCAAGATGAAATCCGAACTCTAGGAGTCATGCGAGTCCCCTCATACTTCCTTGATGTTGTTGTTGGCTCAGCCTACCTTCAAGTCCATTGATGAGGAGTCCGTTGGTCTTTTTGCTCTCTGCCACAGATCTACCGGAGCAACCGTTAATTTGAACACTGCTGCCCATGACCTGCCCAGGCCCTCCTCCGCCCTCTGGGTACAGGGGGGTGTTAGGTGGGGTCAGAAGGCAGGATGGGTCTGGGTTCACTGCTCGTGGATGGTACAAAGTCCCATTCCTTCTGAGGCTGTGTGTTTGTGATTGGCCTAAGGATCTGTCCCGTCCTCTCTCTTCTGATGTGCCCTCGTCCCCGGCACCCCCAGTACGGGGGCTGCTGTGAGCTGGAGGTAACAACTCCCTCTGTGTTATGATGAGGAAACACTTTAGAAGACAATCTTGTTGGAATAAAGCATGCAATAAATTTCAGTTTAAAACAGTGATTATTCATAATTACAGTATAATTGTCAGCAGGTAAAAAATAAAGCAGAAATGTTTCATTCTAAAAACTTATTGTGTGTATATCTATGGATGCATTTCCTAGGGTGAATGTATACATTTTTAGGGTGCTGTACGCTGGGGATTATGGTCTGGTCAGCTGTTCCCTCTAATTAGACAGCATCAAGTCTAATCAGATTACCCATGATTTAACCATGTCTCGGTTTGTGTGTGTAAGCTGGGGTTGATTGGGAGTAGAAGGTTTTGTCTTTTAGTTATGGGATTATGAAGAACTTCTCCAAAGCCAAAGCAGTAATCCATGACCGGGATTACTGCTGGGCTCATGTACGTGTGAATCTTTCTGACCTGAACATCCGGCCAGTCAGCCGTGTTGGTTCCATTGGACTGTGTGTGCACACTGGGAGCGTTGGTGTGCGTTTGCGTCTTGGTGCGCAGACCCCACAGATAGTGGCGAACGTAGAGCAGCTGCCTGTAGATGCTGTCCTCGACGCACTCGCTGTCCAGGTCCACTCTGAAGCCTGAGCTGGGCAGCACGATGGGTGGATGGTTCTCAAAGCTCTCCAGGAGGTCGACTAAACACAAACAAACTGCTGTTAACAAATATGCACAACATCTAACGTCAGCATTTCTCCATCGGTTTGTTCTTCTGGCACGCAGGTTATTATCCAGATACTGTAATAGCTTTTTTTTGTTTTTGTTTTTCAGACAAGCATCATGTTTTGGTTTCAGAAATCTTTAGATAATAGTTGCGCCATAAGCTCATGTTACAAAGTCAATGCCACTAACTGCACTTATTTAGAAATCATGAAACCCACAAGCTGCAGTTTAGCAACACGAGGAGTTTATGTTGCAATCGTTTTATCAATGTTTCTGACTAAAAACAACAGACTTGCCTGTTCTGTATACATACGCCTCATCCTCGCTGCTGGGCTGCCACATAGGGACAGGGCCTATCTCTGCTGTGAGCTGGTACTGAGTGAGTACCCTGTGGAGCTGGACTGGTTTCAGACTTGGGTGCTCACTGGACAACACACGCCAACTCAACTGCAGAGAGCGAGGAAAAATGAGACTAAAGTCAAACGACCAGGGATGATGTCTGTCAGGCGGTAAGTGTTGTTGGCTGTGCTGTGCACGACAACATCTGTCAACGTCACATCGCTTTAAGAAAATCCATTCTGTTTGATGCGTGTGTAAAACAGAGAAAGTTATGCACGATCACTCATATTTTAGCACTCTACTATGTTTCTTTAAAACTAGTGTTGACTGTTTAGAAGTGATTATAATTGTTTTTTTTATTGTTGTGAATATTTAAAGCAAAGCAAGACAAATGCTGAATAAGACTATAGCAGATGTGTGTGTGTGTGTGTCACCTGTGTGAGCTGCTGTGGGGGCGTGGCCACTATGGACACAGTACTGTTGAGTTTAGTAAAGAATTTGTCCGCCAGATGTCCCAGACCAGACTTGGATGCCCATTCCATGACCATTCTCAAACACGCCTGAATCTGTAGCGCTGTGGAACGCTGAAACCAACCCCGAGAGGGACCTACACACACACATGCACACGCACACACACACACACACATACAGAAAGGGAGGGTAATCGGTCATTTAATCTGAAACCCTGCTGCAGATTTTTATTTGAGGGTGTGTCTTGTCTTGGATGGAAAGACACTAATATACAAACTGTGTGCTTATGTTGATGTGTGTGTGTGTGTGTGTGTTCTGTATAACAATTCAGACATTACTTTTTAATGAAGTTGTGATTGATGCCACTAAGCTCCTGCAGAATACAAATGCTCTGCTGCAGAAGGTGCTCAGCTGACTGTGTTTTATTAGTTTTCTATGCAGGGTTGCACAATATTACGGTAGACAAAAACATGACATTGCTGTAAAGGATAGTAACGTCATTAACTGATAAACCTATACGTTTTGTCAGTACAGTGCTCACAAAACTCTCCATGTGTTGTCTGTGGGCATTTAGTAGACTGGGGGGGGGGGTCCATTTGATTGTCAAAACAACATATTTGCATGCAGTTTGTGTGATGTTTCGGTGGTAAAGCAGATTCAAGGGTGCAGGCGAGAACGCTGCAGGAAGGTATGATTCAAAGGCTTTGATCCAGGGGTTCCCAACCCTGGTCCTTGAGGAACACCATCCTGCATATTTTAGTTGTTTCTCTGTTTTAACACACCTGCGATTTAATTACTTCCTGAAGTTCTGCAGAAGCCTGTTAATCACTGTTCATTCAAATCAGGTGTGTTGGAGCAGACAAGCAACTAAACCATACAGAATGGAGTTCCTCAAGGACCAGTGTTGGGAACCACGGCTTTAATCTAAAAAAGATAAGCAGACAGGTGACAAGAAAAGACAAGAAAGCTTCTCCCCTCCCCAAAAAAGAGGCCAGGGCAGAAACATGTGAGGCTTTGACTACAGCTGCCTCAGCCAATGGAAATTTTATACTCTGGGATGCATGATTGGTGATTAAGAACAGGCGAGTTAATGAGCAGATGAATAACAGGTAATAATAATGTAAAAATCACTAAAATAATTCAAAAATATAAAATTACTAAATACCACAGAAACCCTACAAGTGTGGAAGTTTGAGCCTGCAGTTTTTTTTAAATAATTTGCAATTTTGAAACTGCACATACTGATATTGCAATGTTGATTTTAATTTAATGAACAGCCCTAAACTGAATCAAAAAACTTAATATCTAAAAAAGCTAAGTCTGGTCCTCCGGACATTCAAAAAAAGGGACCAGAGGACCAGACTTAGCTTTTTTACCTGGATTATTCATTCATTCATTCAACCTTTATTTAGTCAGGTAAATCTTATTGAGCCTCATAGGCTCATTTACGAAAGCGACCTGCTAAAACTAAAGATACCAATCTAATTCTAATAATTATTGAGCATGCATCGGGTAAAAAAACTTAATAGTTCAGTGGTCATTTGAGGAAGGACTAATTTGTTAGGTTAACATCAACTTACTGGAGTTGCTGTGCTTCTAATGCTTACTGAGAAACCGTCAATAAAAAGATTAGCTCTAAATTAGGGAGGCACAATAACCGATTTTTGGCTGATATCCGATATGCCAATATGCTAATACTTATTTGGCTGATAACCGATAACTAATACCTGATACCGATATTTTTACATACTTTCCTTTGTCAGAACATAGCCTCTTATTTAGGCTTATTTGCTACAAAAATTGTGCAACAGCTGTAAGAGCTGGTGACATATATTCAGTAACAGCCATATGATATGCATATCACTTTAACTTAAATTGAATGAAAAGTGTTGAATGTTATTTATTAGTATTTGTCACCTGCGATGTTGTCTCACTTGTGGAGGCTTGTTCTGGGTTCCTAGCTGCAGTGTGGGATCCTCTGCGCTCTTGTGCTTGAAGCACAGCCTTTTTAAGATCAAAGTTTTTGTCTATCCATTGTGCCGTAAGACTAATCATTCTAACGGGGCTAACACGACGTCCAAATGTCTGTGGTAAAACTCACCCAAGTGCTATCGGCTATTAGCTTCTCAATGACGTCGGAAATGACGGTTTGTTACTCGGGTAAGGTTACATCAGAAAAACATCTCCGACTGGAGACGACGTAGTGAGGCTCAACATAGTCCAAAAATCTTCAGAATCTGACATCCTCACAAACAAACAAAAAAACTTCCACAACGCTGACATTTTGACTTCTTTCTCTCCACTGTGATCAGATCATGTAGGCGCGTGTGACATAATCACGTTGTGCTGCCGCTGCAGGCATCCTTGTCACTGGGTTGTCATACCAAAACAGCGCTTTTTATATCGGTGAGTTATTTTGATGGAATGGCCAATGTCCAATATTTAACTTTAACGCTAATACCGGCCGATACCGATACCATGCCGACAATATCGTTCATCTCTACTCTATAATGTTTCAATGCCAGCAGATGTTTGATGACTCAAATGTTTTTTTCTTAATCTTCAGTTACTATACAGAAAATGCTAGAATCTGATTTCCATCAGCATGAGTGGTAAATACAACTACAAATAGAAACTGCAATGTTGTTAGTTCACTAGTTGTTGCCTTTTTTGCAACATCTCAGCGTTTAGCTTGCGTCACCTCTCAGCTCTGTAATCTCTGAATTCTGTTGTCCTAATTTATTATCTTCCTGTAAGTGCAACACCACATAAATGGCATCTGCTTAATGCAGGCCTATAGTGGTTTATCAATTTTAGTTCCTGAAACTTTAAAAAAAATCATGACCAATTACCAGTATGGGTCCAGTCTAGGATTAATTGTAGACCAAGAGCACATCACCTAAGAGTTCCAGAAATTAAAATATTTGGCCTTTCAGTAAGGTTTGCTTATTTAAAACTTATGTCATGTCTTACAAAATTGTCAATTAGAAAAAAATTGGACAAAGAATCAGCACTAAACTGCAAACATCCTGACATTATGACACTAAACAAGTGACTAAGAGTCAGGGAGACAAACTGGGAGCATTATCTGCTGACTGCGCGTGCACACACACACACACACACACACACACACGCACACACATCCCTGACTATACAGTATTGAACCATATGTTCTGAATGCACACACATACACTCCTCCAAATAATAAGCTTATGTCTAGGCATCCAGTAATCTATGTTTGAAGAATTTCAAACAGACGAGACATCACACAGCATCCTGTCAAAGTGTGATAATGCTTCATATCAGCTGTTTACAAATACAACAACACATATACACAGCTTTAAATATACTAGGGTCTGAAGTAAACAGCCCAAACTAAAAAAGTTGTGTTTTCAACACAAGTATGTGACATACAAGATGTCACAGCATATCAAAACACTGCTCTTAATTTTATTTTTTTGAGCTATAAGTACAACATGATGTGTGGTGTTCAAGGTAGCTGAATGTGTGTGTGTGTGTGTGTGTGTGTGTGTGTGTGTGTGTACGCGCGTGCTTTGTGAAGCATCCAGTGCAAACGTCAGCGATACCTGCCACAAACTCACTTCCTTGTTTCCATGGACACCGTCAGCAGAGAAATATCAATGAGCGACAAAAAGGGGAGTGAAGGAGTGAGGGAGAAAGCCAGACAGACGGAGCGGGGGAGAGGGAGGAGGTGAGGATGACGTGGAGGACACTGTAGCTCCTGCATGAATATAAAGGTATTATTGATTTTCCCTTTACCAAACATGTCACCTCTCGTCTCCACTGGTGAATAAAGACACCTGAAGTGTTGCACTGTGTTTTAGTGAATGTGCCAGACACCAGGAGGTGAGTCGGCTGAACATGTGGAAATGTTGCTAAATTACTCTTATGTACTTTGATTGACATCACACACAGTTAGTAAGGTCATCAAACAAATGAACTTGCTCCCATCCCTTTTTCACTCTTCACACCTCTTAATTCCCTCTGCTCTTCATTGTCTTTACCCCCAATAGCTAGATGGAAAGAAGGAAGGTAAGAAAGAGGAGAAGGAAAAGGAGGGGTAAAATAGAATGCAGATAGGAGAAGGGCAACGAGGACAAATCTGGGTTAGTCCCTGTCAAAATGCTGACATGTACTCAAGGGCGCACACACTCTCTCTCTCTCGTACACTAATAAATCCAGTGGGAGGTGGAATGGAAAGGAGAGTGGGACTCTGCATTTTTATTTTTTTTACCTTTGTCCATTAACTGATTCAGTAGTGACACATTGGAGAAGAAAAAGAGGTAAGCAAACATCTGAGCCTGGATCTCTGGATGGACCAAGTAGCCCTGCAAAAGCTCCTGCGCACTCTGAAACACCTGCACACAAAGAAATACTACCATTATAAAATACACAGAGATACTAATTTAGCTTCATGTAATAACACATGCAGCCTTTTCTTAAAATAATAAACACAAAGAGCAGCAGCCTTACAGCCACTTCCTCAATATTAAGTGGACCCGCGTCAAAAGAAAAACACTTTGCTGACCCTTCGTGACGTGGACGCCAGACGTATGGAGTCCTGCTGTTCCTGGCATGAGGACACTTGCAGCACATTCTTTAAGTTTTATGAGTTTCAAGGTGGGATTTATTTTATTTGTAAATGTAAATGGACTGTATTTGTGTAGCACCTTTCTACCTTATCGAGACACTCAAAGTGCTTTACAACACAATCTGTGTCCTCTTAACAATTCATACAACACTACTAGATCTCTACAAAGCTAATTGAACAAATAATTCAAAAGAGACTAATCAGAGCTTTAGATCACATTCATACACCGATGGGACACACATCGGATGCAATGAGGGCTTCAGTGTCTTGCCCAGGGACACTTCAACATGTGACTGCTGGTGGAATCAAACCCCCAACTCTTGCATTGGAGGACAACTGCTCTAACCACTCAGTCACAATCACCACAAGTGTACACTCTTATTTGCATAAACACTGCCTTAATACGCATAATTGTCTTTTACACGTGATCTTGTGTACAGTAGTCTCTCGTTTATCATGGGGGAATCATACCCTGAAGCCCAGTGAAAAAATGAAGTAGGAATAGCAGTACATACCCGGTATATGTACACACCTATCTATCTATCTATCTATCTATCTATCTATCTATCTATCTATCTATCTATCTATCTATCTATCTATCTATCTATCTATCTATCTATCTATCTATCTATCTATCTATCTATCTATCTATCTATCTATCTATCTATCTATCTATCTATCTATCTATCTATCTATCTATCTATCTATCTATCTATCTATCTATCTATCTATCTATCTATCTATCTATCTATCTATCTATCTATCTATCTATCTATCTATCTATCTATCTATCTATCTATCTATCTATCTATCTATCTATCTATCTATCTATCTATCTATCTATCTATCTATCTATCTATCTATCTATCTATCTATCTATCTATCTATCTATCTATCTATCTATCTATCAAGGTTTTTTTAAACCGTTCACACACTCTTGTAATATTCTAAACAATGTTTCTAAACTCTAAATGCTCTAAAAGAGCACAGAATGTCATGAATTCAGACACTTGCTCTTGGCCACGCCCACTTCTCCACTGCAGTGCGGAGATAGGAGGAGGGAGCATCTCCACAGCTGTGGGCTGCACACATCTGTGCACCAGGTGCTAAATAATTTAATATAATTTATTTTAAATAAAAATTCTATGCCGATCATGCGGCTCATCCATCAATCAGTCGTTAGTTGTGTGTCATGTTCAATTTTACTTTGAAAAACCACAATACAGTACAGTGAATATGCGCAAAACGAACCACAAAGTAGTGAGGGACTGTATGTTACGTCCCGCTTGAACATAACACATTTAGTGGACACAAGACAAAAAGAAGGTTTAACAAAAAGTTTATTTATTTTCTGTGGCTGCGGGCAAGGTCCTCGCAGCTGGCTCCCTTCTGAGGAGAAAAAATGAAAGCACAGGAGCCCACCTTCAATTTACCCCGTGTTATAAAAAAAAAAAAAGTATTTAAATAAAAGTTGGGTCTGGTGAGAAGGCCAAAATTAAAATAACCACACCATAAAGGGCCAATCCCGGATAGGGCCGTCGAAGCCTCTAGTAGCGTCGGACTAATAGTTTTTAAATCCCAGCTATGATTGAGGAACAAAAAATAGGACTACCAAACTCACCAGGCCAGAAAACCCATGTAAAAGAAAAGTAGCATAAATCCAAGTCCAGCAACTCCTAACAGGCCCTCCATGGCCAACCAAACAAACTACTGGTTTTCACCAGAGCTCACACGAGCATGCACCTGCTCAACACACACACGCTGTTAGTCTTCACTAGAGCTCACACGAGTATGCACCTGCTCAACACACCACTCTCTCAGGAGTGACAAAGAAATGGCAAGGGGTGGGCGGAGAACACACCTGCTCACAACAGACTACTCCAAACCTCTGCTTCCTTTCTCCAAACCTCCGCGCCCTGCAGATCTCTGCCCAGCATATTTATAGGCGGGCTCAACAGCACCGTCCAATAGATTGGACTAATCAAGCCTGATTTAGATCAGGCTTTAAAAAAGTGTTTTTACCAGTGCGGCCTGGGATGGCAGCCAACATAAACAAAACATACTGGGGCAAAAATAATAATGTGCCCTGGTACACAACATCCCCACCGAAATTTTTTGGATGGGAGGATATAACTATGTTATTAAACATAGCTCATCACCCATTCAAACAAACAACAGCTTAAAGGCGCGAGAGCGGTTTTTATTGCACTTACGTTCTAAAAATGACTAGCGGGTTATGGTCAGTAAAACAACAACAGGTCCTCTAGAACCGCCAACATAAACATCAGAATGTTAACGCTCAAATGTTCTAAAACCATAAAGGCGTCGCTTGTCTGGGTTCACCCTGTGAGGTTTTTGTTTAATAGGTTTCGCATCACCAACATCAACATCATGTTTAATCACGTCTGTCTGAGAATTAGAGTGTTTTCTTTCCATGACAGCCAGAGAGAAACAGCTCTCCACATGTTCAGCACCAGACAGCTCCTCCTTGTCAGCTGTAACAGCCTTGTTATCAGCTACTCTGGAAACATAGCAGACAGAGTCAACCAACACAGAAACATGTTCAACATAAGGCACATTATCACACCTCACAGTCATCAAAAATTTATTTCCTGCTTCCTTTCGAGTCAACGGTCCCACACAGTCCACCAACACTCTCTCAAACAGTTCTGAAATGGCTGAATGGGATACAAAGGAGCAGGAGGAATCGTTTGGTTCGGCTTCCCAGCTATTTGGCAAAAGTGACATGAGTTACAATGACGTACAACATCCTTCTTTAAGCCCGGCCAAAAGAAATGGCGCAAAATACGGTCATATGTTTTTCTTATGCCCTAGTGGTCGGCTAGTGGATTGTCATGAGCTAAATGAAAACCTCAGCGTGATATGGAGCAGGGACAACAATCTGCACAACACTATTCCACTCCTCACCAAGAGAGGCAGTCAAAGGTGTCCATTTTCGCATTAAAAGGCCACCATTTAAAAAGTAACCAGTAGTCAGTGAGTCAGGACTATCAGGTAATGTGTCGTCAAAAAGTGTGGCTAGACTTTCATCCGTCTTCTGGAGATCTATCAACTGTCTTTTAGATAATGACAGTTTCACCTCCTCTAACTGTTTCATGTCCCCATCTGGCTTTACTGGGACGTGGTCTGTCTCAGAGCTAAAAAACTTTCGCCTAGATCAGCATCATCTTCTTTCTTCTCCTCTTGTTGACGTTGAAGAGCTGCCCGCGTAACCACACACAACGTAAACACGTCAGGAAACGCGCGAGCCAGTTCATCTGGTCAGCTCCATGTCAAAATAAAACAAAGGCTTGTAACCAGTCACTAATGAAGATTATTGAAAACAACCTTTATTCAACATTTCTGTATGCCAATTTAAAAAAAAAGCATAGTGAGGCAAACAGATGGATTTTATGCATCTTTCACAAAAACCTATGCCTACCTGCAGGACCCTGCGCACGGGTTCAGGAAACCCGACACCTCCTTTCCAGCAGGGCTCAGAGCTGTCGACTGGAAATGGATTACAGTCCAACAAACCTGGCAACACCACATAAAGAGCCTGGGCACACGCACAGAAACACAAAACCGAAATGTGTCAAAATGAAACTACAGAACAATTTAAGATTTTTTTTCTCATCTAGCTATCCACTCTGATAATTAAATCAAACCATCTGTGTGAATGATTGTTATTATTCATCCTGTTTAGTTTTAAAACCACAAAAATAACTGTCTCTCTTTTAAAGACTATGGCAACGTTGCCACAGTGACAGATCACCTTAGTGATATAGTAGACACATTGTTGAAAAGTGTACATGATCACTTCTTCCAAGATAGTCATAGCCTCCTCATTGGCTGTAATGGTTGCCGATAGCAACGACTCCTTTGACCCTAGAAATAGATGACAGAGACATACTTAAGAGGTTTACAGGGAAAAGCAAAGCCTAACACTGTGACATCATCTCCTGCATGTCAGTGTGAGTAATGACTCTTCACTCAGGTTGTTTCCACACTCATCATTCAGACTTTATGTGTGGGTCCGTGTGTGTGTACCTTGCAGCGTCTCAATGCTGTGTGTGTAGGCTGGAGCTCTTTGCTGGATGAAGTAGAGGATCTCTACGGAGTTGGACATCCAGAAAAAGATGGTCTGCAAATCTGGAATCAAGTCTGAGATGCTCAGCAGAGACAGGGAGGCTGGGTCCTGACTACACAGGCACACACACACACAAGGCGACTGGTTACAGAGTTGGGTAGACAAACTGACACAGTCAGCACAGCAGAGTACAAACTACAATATAGAGTACACATGCTTCAATTATTTCCATTACAAGTTAGAAAGTGATACTCACTGCTGAGCCTGCTTCTGAGCCAGCTCCTTTGTCTTCTCCTGCAAAATGCACACACACAGACCAATTAAGTTCCCATTAAACTTGTATTAACTGCGTAGGTGAACTACACTTCATGATGCCTTTGCTAACTTATGAAGAGAACACCACTATCATTTACACAGCCCAGGCTGTCTCGAATATATTGTGTTCTTCTGCTGGTGCTAGTGGTAAAAGAAACCCTGAGGGGCAGATATAATAAGATTTCATCTTCTTTCTGCTCCCTTCATTTTATCCTACTTGTATTCTTGTATCTGATGAAACTGTCTTGTATTGTTCTTTTAAAATGAATGAATAAACATCAAATCAAATCAAATCAAATGTGTCTTAACTCTTTCAGACTGAAGGTGACATCGAGCCATGGAAGCCACAGTGGTTTCACAGGTAAAGTAATTGTATCAGCCTAAAATAATGTGTTTATGCACAAGAGCCATTGAAAACAGTAAATAATAAATATAACTTCATTTCTAAAGAGAATTCAGAACATAAAACGGCTGATGGTTGCATCAGTGAAGGGGCCATAAAAGCAGAAATGTGCGAGCTCATTACTGCTGAAAGATTTATAAAGCTGCATACAAAACAAACAGAATTAACTAACTACAGTAAGTACCTGTAGTAGTAATACAGCAGTATGTAAGAAGATTTGGGCCACAGTGCAAAACATGAACATGACGAAACAAGTAGGTACAGATTTTATTTTCTAGTGCAAATTTGAGACATTTGAAACAGAAACAATGTATTAAAAGAGTAGACTACATTTTTAAAACAATAAACAGTAATATATATATATATATATAT
>JBBPBX010000198.1:134036-147871 GCA_038048925.1 Garcialebias charrua | reverse complement strand
TTATAAACAGGATCAAGTCAGCCCCTTGTTTAGTCTACCCGGACTACAACAAAGAGTTTTACTTGGAAGTGGGCTTCTCAGCTCATTGCATAAGTGCAGGTCTATACCAGATACACGACAGAGACAAACGTGTAGTAGCCTACGCCAGCAAAACGATGGCAGGCCCCGAATTGAGATTCTCAGACTGTGAGAAAGCTTTACTGACCACAGTGTGGGCAGTTAAACATTTCTCCAGCTACATTGGTGGGCAGAAAATCATTGTGGAAACACAACACCAGCCAGTGACCTTCCTTAACAGTGAACGCATCAGAGATGGTGTGGTGACAAACTCACGTGTTGCAACGTGGCTCATGGCACTTCAAAGTTTTAACCTAGACATCCGTTATGGTCAGAACAAGAAGTCTCATCTGGGGACGGACTTGGCAATCTGCCAGAAGTGTACACAAGATGTACCAGCCACCCAGCCGCCGGTTGAGGTAAAAACCCCAGTAACTGAAGACCCGAATCACCACTTCTTTGATGACAATATCTGCAAAGATATGACAACATTGTACGTGGATGGATCTTCATTCCTCCGCGACAAGATCTGCAGAGCAGGTGTTGGAGGGGTCCTCCTCCAAGGCCAAGAGCAGATAACTTTCAGCTACAAATTAGGATCTCAGACTTCTCAGTATGCTGAGATTGCAGGAATCCTAATAGCTCTCCAGATTGTAGTAGAACGCTCCATCAAGACGCTAGTCATCTGCACTGACTCTAACTATGCTCGTTTGAGTTTCGCTTGTCACCTCGCTGTGTGGAAACAGAACGGTTTCCTAACAAGCGACAGAAAAGTGGTCAAACACAAAGAGCTTTTCATAGCGTGTGATCACTTGGTGACATCACATGACTTACAGATCTACTGGAAGAAGGTTCCAGGGCATTCTAGAGTCCCTGGCGATGACAAACACTACAATGACATTGCAGACTCCTTAGCCAAAGAAGGAGCCGACGAAGGTCCTCTATGGTCCTTCGACCCCTCCTGGTTAATCGAGACTCTGCCAACACAACCTTCAGTCAGAGTTATGGCAGTCACACGTGCACAGGCCGCGGACAAACCTGCTGACAACGCAGTCTCCGTACGACCCGCACTGACTGACCCTGACATCATCCAACTTCAGAAGTCGGATCCTGCTATCAACTCCATGATACTGTATCTGACTGATCCGGACAAGAACACTCCGTCTAAAGACGAACTGGATTCCGATCCAGACCTTAAAGTCCTTTATCAGCTGCGCAAACAGCTTAAACTACTCAAGGGCATCCTGACTTTCGCTCATGGACCAACGTCCTCACCTGTGTTCGTGGTTCCCCATGACCAAAGGGGGGTGATGTTAGTTCATGCCCATGATCTCCCGTCCGCAGGACACAAAGGAGATAAAGCCACGCTGACGGCATTAAAACAAATTGCCTATTGGCCTGGAATGAAAAAGGATGTCAAGGACTACATTGAAGGGTGCGTGGTCTGTGGCCAGTTTCAGCCAACCAGACCACTTCACAGAGCACCACTGCAAAGCAGAGGCATTGCATTCCCATGGTCTGACCTCCAGATCGACTGGGTTGGACCACTCACTAAGAGCTCTAGAGGAAATAAATATTTTCTCACGGTAACCTGTGCATTTACCAAATGGGTAGAATGCCTACCAGCTCCTAACGACACAGCACAAACAACTGCTATGTTGTTAATGAATCATATATTCTCAAGGTTTGGACTTCCCCTTCGGGTGAACTCAGACCAAGGTACACACTTCACAGGTGAAGTGATGAAAGAACTGTGGAAGACGCTAGGCGTCAAGGCCAACTTTCATGTCGGCTACCACCCACAGGCTTCAGGCCAAGTTGAGAGAGCAAACAGAACTGTGGTGAGTATTTTGAAGAAATACGTGGCTGCAAACCACAAGGACTGGGATGTGAAACTCCCTCTGGTCCTCATGGCCATAAGAGCCACTCCACACACATCAACTGGCATCTCTCCCTTCGAGATGATGACCGGTCGACAGATGACTCTCCCTCTACACCTGTTGTACCAACCAGGCGACGCCGTCATGGCGACAGCCTACACTACACAACAATACATGAAAGATTTGAATGTACACCTCAGAAACACTTTTGCTTTCGCCCAGAAAAACCTGGAAAGGTCCGCTGAAGGACGCAAGGCGTACTATGACCAGAAGGCCTCTCACAATGAACTCCAAGTGGGAGACAGAGTCTGGTACTATACGTTCGCCCCAGCAACCGGGAAAGGAGAGTCCGGGACCGGAACTCTCGCCCGCAAACTAATGCCCAGGTGGACTGGACCTCATCTGATAACAGACAAAGTGTCCTCAGTCGTCTACGAAATCAAAATCAGCAAAGGCCGCAAAGAGCCAATTGCTAAATGGGTACATCGAAATCAGATCAAACCTTACAAGGCGTTCAATGACTCCACAAAAGACAAAGATCTCACAAACTCACCGACTTCATGGGATAATAAGGTCGTCCAAACACAAGTTAGTAAATAAACTAATCAGGTTTAAACTACCATATTTCCCACCCTATAAGTCGCATTGTCCAACTTGAACTTAGAAACGCTAAGTCCAACACCCACAACAAAAACTAATCTTAACAACCATTTAAATCCACAAGATTTAAGTTGACCTCGGTCATAAAGTTGAGACCTGTTTTCTTGTGTGTTGCACTTTGGAATCTGACGACAAGAGTGTGTCGAAGCAGTGAAACGTTGTTTCCTTGTTGTTTAGTCATTACTGTTGTCATTATTTGAGATATTGTTGTGGTTCTGGACACTCCCAGCCAAAAAAGGTTTTGTATTAACATTGATTAATGCATAAGATGGATCTAACTATGCCAACATGCAGTTCGTTTTGTTAAATCTCAACCGTTGAAGAGTCAATGTAGTTTAAAGCTACTCAAGGTACCATAAACTACACTGGCCTCACGATTTCTAAATTGAACCGATTCGATCGTTTCTATTCTAGATTATCTATTCATTTTGATGAGTCTCGCCATAGACTTCAAAATTTATTAGGTACACCAAATCCTACGTCGTTCGTCTAAAAGACAACAGACATTTAGATCAAACTATATTTCATTTTTCTACTTTAGTTTAACCTAAACTAAGTAATGAATGGAGGAATAGTTTGGAATTAGAGGCCTTCGTTACAGAAGCCCTCCAAAATTCTATAGGTATAGATCCCTATATCTAATTTACAGAATTGATCCACCCCTTAATTGGTAATTATAGCTGATCTAAACCATGATAGCTTACATACCAGGTGCATATAGGTAGGGCCTAATGTAAAATCCCAATCATAAGCCCACCTAAAACCACATAATTGCATGACACATAGAACCAGAGTGGCACTGACTGGAGACCAACCAGCCAACAACCTTCGATGTGGGGACCTGCAGCTCCAACGCTTGGTCTTCAACCTTCATCCAAGGATCGCCTCCTCTGCGTCAATCGAGGGATCCCCTCTACATGCTGATTATGAAAACAATTGTTGCTGATCAATCAACAAAACTAATCGTTGTGGATTTACTGCTGTGGGATTACCGCTGTGGATTATAAGACTTTGTTTTCCAAAGGATCACAGACTTTGTTTTCCAAGAGTTAACAGACTCAGTTTTCCGAGGGATTAAAAGCTTACCGCAATGGGATTACCTACGAACAGTATGGAAGTTCCAAAAACTTTATGGGATTATAATTTTTGATTTTTTCTTTTCCACTCGCCGGATTACTTCAAGATCAGAGACAGTTCAAGGTTTCCTTTCGTGTTGGACCCCATCCCCAACGACTGGCGATGGCTTCCAAAAGGGGGGAGATGTAGTGGACATGACCTTGTCCACTTTTAAGACACCTGTGTACTTTTGAACTGTCCAGTGATGACCTTTACTGACCTCTCAGTAAAGCAGGACATTTAACACAATTATTCCATTAGTTATAATCTGAGGACATATAGTCACTAAAAGAGACTATTTCTATATCTTGATTTTATTCTAATGTAATCAAGAATAACTTTTCTCATTTTCATGATATGTGCTTTTATGCTGTGTTATTCTGAAATGTGTTAATTACTGTCTTCACTGCTGTGTTTAAAGGTGAAGCCTTCGGGTCACAGAGACCGGACGGTTTTGTTTAGAAACTCAGAGACAGTCTGATGAGCAGGGCTCCAGCGTTATCTGTCTTTTTTCCTAAACATTTCTCTCTGCTGCTGGCTTGTAACCTTGGGTTTGATAAAGCAAGTGAACTCCTCTCTGTGTTCCTGCTTTTAAGTTCTAACTGTGCGGAAACGCTTCAGTCTTTGAATGGACAAAGAGTTTGAATGGACGGAGACCTGAAAGCTCTCTGCCTTGCAGCTGGTCAAGCTTGGTCAAGAGCCAAAGACTAACTTGTCAGCTAGAACTGATGGACGTCTCCATCCAGTTCCCCGAGCAAAAGCTCCAAAGTTCTTAATGAACTTCCTTTGAGAAACATCTCGTCTTGAAGTCAGCCAGAAGCTGCCACATGTTTCTGACGGCTGACGCGGATCCGAGGAGACGTTGGAAGTAAACGACCAGTTCAGACGTACGAGGGCCGGAAGGACTCCGTGCACCTGGGAGGCTGGCAATATCTTTATCAGACGCATCGTCAAAAGGTAAAGAGCGGTTTACAAACGTACCTGGGATTTAGCCGAAGTCGGATGGAATGTGTCATCTCTGGTTACACTCGAGATAAATAACTTAATCTCTCCAACCTCTTATTCCTCCTACTCTTTCCCCTCTCTATCTAAGCTGGAAACTATATTTTTAAGCTAAAAGAGCCCACAGACTAAATATGTTAACATCCAATATTTATGTCTGTTGTGTTGAATTTAAGTGTGCTGACGTTTTAAATTGAAAGAAAGTGAAATCATGTCAATCAAGTGTAATGGTGTTAATTTAGTTGATTTATTCTAAATAAATGATAGTGTCTCTTTGACATATCAAACTAAGTTAACGTCTTTGTCACTTAATGGCTCTGTTTATTTATCCATCATAAAGATCACAGAAATATTGAATAAACTGAAAAAGAAGAGAATCCGTGAATTTACTATTCAATCTGAATAAGTAGATTAATTAAGGATAAAGAGGTCAGTATTAATATTGACCTCCACTTTAATTCTTACACATACTTTCCTATTAGAGCACTTTGCTCTCAGACTGCAGGTTTATTTGTAGTTTATAGAGTTTCCAAAGGTAGAATGGAATTTAGATTGTACTTGTCATGCTCCTCTCCTGTGGAACCAAATTCCAGTTTATGTCCATGAGGCTGACACAATGTCTACTTTTAAGATTATGCTTTAAGTCTTTCCTTTTTGGTAAATCCTACAGTTAGGGTTAGTTTGGGTTTCCTGAGCTATCCCTTAGTTATGCTGCTATAGGCTTAAGACTGCTGTATGACATATGACCACATTTCTTAAATCTGCTCATGTCTTTACTTGCTCTAGTCTACATGTTTGTATTTGTAATTACTGGTAGTTATATCCTTAATATGTGCTTTTTTTGGTCTTCCCTCCAGTAGAAAGTACAACTGGATCATCCATTCTGTGTTTGTCTGTTTCTCCTTTATGATCTCTCAAACCCCAGCCAGCCGAAGCAGATGGTCACTTGTCTGGAGCCTTGTTCTACTGGAGGTTTCTTTCTGCTAAATGCACATTCTTCCTTTCCACTGTTGCCAGAGGATGGGAGACTGCGACAAAGTGAAGAATCAGTGCAATCTGCTGACTTATTTAGATAAATCATTTTTACTAACTGGCTTTTTTATGTACGTGAATGTTTTTGTACAGTGTCCTGAGACAACTTCTCTTATGACTTGGTGCTATTTAAATAAACTGAACTGAATCTGAATTGAAATTGAAATCTTGTGCTTCTAATTCAGCATTTGGGGATTACTTATGAAATTTCACATAGTCATAATGGCCTAGATTTGTAGTAGGTTTAGGCAGGAAAACTGCAAAAGCATATAGAAAATAATGAAAAAAAACACCAAATATGGCTTATTTTTCTATGTGATTGAAAATTAAGAATTTCAAACTAGTCTGCAATACAGAACAGGAAAGCAGGTCCATTCCCAGTCTATGCTTGGATTTAGTACCGACCCAGACCAGGGATGGATTGGGCAGTGGAAGGAACACTTTGAGGATCTCTTTAATCCACACATCATGTCCACCTTTCAGGAGGAGAAGAGCCCATTACTATGACTGAGGTTGCAGAAAAATTGACGGGACAAAATTTGTTCTGAATTGCTGAAGGGTCTGGACATTGTAGTGCTGTAATGGTATCAAAGGCTCACACTTCTCGGTCAAGCTTGGATCCATGATTAGTTGTAACAATTGACTTTTTTTATTTTTATATTTATTTAAAATGTAAAATTAATACATTACAAATATTGTAGGTCGTTTAGTTTTTATAAATTTAAATAAAATATTGTCACACAGATGTTGCCATGTTGTTTATGCTGCAATGCATTCTGGGTAAATTATGCATGCTAGGTCCTGTAGTGCTAGCTCTGTCCACAGTTTTTTTTTTTTTTTTTACCATTTTGCACTAACATTTGCTATATTTTCCAAATGTAACCTAATATGAAATATACAGACTTCACAGTCTTATCCATATTGATTCATATTTCAAATTTTCAAAACTTGTGCAAGTCTGCACAAAAATACTTCTGATCTGTAATGATTTATAAACCATCTAAATTGTATCACTTAGAACTGGCTTCAGGCAATGTCTCATCTGACCTCTCTTCAACCTGTTAAAAAGACAAATTACATAGTTTGTTGTATAACTTGTCTATATAAGTTTTTGTATAATATGAGAAAAAACAGCTTACCTTAGAGCTGCAGCTGGTAGCATTAATCAGACCATCTCCCACTTTATTATTTTATGGTCAAAGTGTAGCGCTGCTTTATCGCTAAAATCTACATGAAGGAATAACGTACTCCAGCATATTATTAATAACCCTAAACCCTTGCCTTCCGCTGAGTTGTAGCCTTCCTGTGCTTATTCTGTAGATTCCAGTACAGAACGGACATAACCACGTCATCAACCCAGCATGCATTGCACAGGTGAAAAAATGGTGAACTCCATGGGTGAAAAATATATAAAAAATATATAACGTTTTTGAAGTAATTGTGAGTTTTACACATCACAAACAGTAATGTTTAAGTTAATAGAAAAATTACAACATATTTAGGCCAACGTGTTTAAAGCTCCACTGACATCATCTTTTAACTTTCCATAAAATGGCACAACATATATATATATATATATTAAGATTGACCTCTGATCGTTTTTGCTAAAACAATGTGAAATTAATGAAAATTCCTCTCCAAAATAGTTTAAAATTAGCGCCGTTTTGTTACACGGTAAATTCGGGTTTTTCCGGTCACGTGATTGTGACGTCAGACACAGAGCTCTTCTCCAACGGCACATTTAATACAATGGAGAAAGATCCAAACACGTCCGTCGAATTTAGCCATTTAAAACCTTAGATTTGAGCGATTTGGCTCCAGTTCGTGAAGAAGAAGTTATTTTGAGTGATCAAAAATCAAACAGCAAGGTTTCTTTTGTCCGTGCTGCCTTTTTTTTCAGGAGAGGTTTCACATTCAAAAAGCGAACAGCAGATGTCAGCAAAGCCATTGTGATTCCTCTTACAGAGCACTGTAAGAGGAATCACGATGGCTTTGCTGACATCTGCTGTTCGCTTCATGAATAACTTCTTCACGAACTAAAGCCAAATCGCTCAAATCTAAGGTTTTAAATGGCTAAATTCGACGGACGTGTTTGGATCTTTCTCCATTGTATTAAATGTGCCGTTGGAGAAGAGCTCTGTGTCTGACGTCACAATCACGTGACCGGAAAAACCCGAATTTACCGTGTAACAAAACGGCGCTAATTTTAAACTATTTTGGAGAGGAATTTTCATTAATTTCACATTGTTTTAGCGAAAACGATCAGAGGTCAATCTTAATATATATATAAATATATGATCAGAGGTCAATCTTAATATATATATAAATATATGATCAGAGGTCAATCTTAATATATATATAAATATACAGTATATATGTGTATATATATATATATATATATATATATGTGTTGTGCCATTTTATGGAAAGTTAAAAGATGATGTCAGTGGAGCTTTAACTAATCATGGTTCCCGTTAAGCTTTGACGCTAACTTTAAATGTGTTCTGTCCTCACTTTTTACTTTTATTCCCTACCATGATTCATTTTACAAAAAAGAAAAAAGGGGAAAAAATTAAAAAAACAAAAAAACAAGCAAACCTAAATGTGTTCCACATTTTCAATCTACCTCTGTCCCTCCACAACATGAAACAAAAACACTTCCAAATCATAAAGCCTTTCATCCAAGATGAGAACACTTCTGAATACAATATTAATTAGCACCCAGTCTTTGATCTTCTTCTAACAACTGGTCAATGTTGAGAGGTTTAAATAAGATGCAGAAGAACACTGTTTATGGATTTAGATTTTTAACAATTTTCTTTAGCCATCACTGCACACCTGCAGCCTCCATCAGTAATGTCACATCTGCAGGGAGAGAGCAAATCAAAGCAACTTTGTCCAGACACGATTTTATGAATCTTGAGTGTGGTGTTGTGCTACTCATTATTTCACATCAGAAAATTAGATTTGTGTACAGTAGATCTCATTTATGCTTTGAGTATACAGTGGTTTTACACCCAATATGTTTCACACTGCCGCTGTCTCAGGAGCTGCTGGTTTCAGGCTGTAACATGCTCGAAACACTTTAACATCTATTTTCAGGGTGCAGTATCATGAAATGCTGTATTTGAAGCCAAGTTTAAACCATTCTCCAGTCTTAACAAGACACATTTTGGTCTCCAAAGAATTGATAACAAAAAACACAATACAATTGCACAGAACCAGGCATTTCAATTGCTGTCTCTGAAAAGTAAATAAGTATAAACCCAACAGAATGAAAGGAGATGAATCTGGTTATCCAGAACAAAAAGTTCCACGTCATTCCCTCAACACCCCTTTTTTACTTTCTTGTTCGTGATCTATTTTTGCTCCCAGCTTTGACAAAAGCGGCAGTATTTGACATCTTTCATAAGAATGGGTTGACATTAAAACTAATGAATTGCCTTTGTACTCCCTTTTCTTCCCTCTTTATGCTTTGCATATTATCTATTTGTCAAAGAATTAGGAGATTTGTCATGTCAGACCTCGCTCCCTTAGTGGGTTATCTGTAAATTATGCTCTGTAAAGGACATTTGCGTCAGGTGGCAGAGAAAGGATTCTTCATTTTTGCATGTATTTCTCACACATACACTTTGCTTACCGGTTGAGAACACATCAGGACTCAATTGCTGCTCCCTAATGTAAATTCTGCCAACTAGCATTATAGCAGCTCTAAAACCTGACACTAGATTAGGCTTGTTCAAGGGAATGTTTAAATTTATTCAAGTCCAATAAATACAGAACCATTAACAAAGTGAAGTTTAAACACCCAGACTCCCTCAAAAGCTGAACGCTTCCACTAAACGAAACTCGCTCCATCTCTCAGGACTGGTTGAGTGGGTCAAACTAAACCGTTTTTACACATGGAGACACTGCTACAGAATGTCAGTGATGCGTCTTGTAGCCGAGTAGTTGAAAAGGACTCTGTGGGTTTAAATCACTGGCTAGATACAGTATATTTGATTTGTTCAATTTCACCTCCATGAACATCTAAAAAGAGTCATTTTCAGAATATCAGTGTTGTGTATCGCAGCCATCATAGTGCTCACATATCCTGCTTCAAGAATCTCAAAATCCTGTGCACACGGTGCAACGGATGATTCTCTGAGATATCCAAGGATATTGGATTTACTCGGAAGATGAAACTGTTTGTGACCAATGTGTCAATTTTTTCCAGTGAGTATGTGAGGGCTGAAAAAAAGCAGGTTCTGACATCTCTCAGCCTAAGCAGACATGTGTTCTGCTGACCAGCGAAAGCTTCATATCTTGATAAGAAGATTACTTCATGGCAGTTTATTAACATATTGCCCAGTCAACAGGGCAGTGTTGGTAAAAAGCTGGGACAAATCTAAGATTGGCACAGCTCCATATCGAGGAATTTACACCTAAATTCCACCACGGTACTTTAGATAATATGCTAATTTAGATTAACAAGCATGAGATACAATTCAAAAAGACTTTCTAATGAACTGAAATGTGTTCTGCTATCTCGGCTCCGTGTTGTTTACTAAAATTATATTTTGGCTGGCAAGATATGAGAAATGCTCATGAGTTCATTAGGCTATTAGAGTAATAATTTAAAAACACACAGACAAAAATAGCTGCCTCAAGGTGTGTCACCCAAACGATAACATTTCCAGATCGATCAGCTCTGGCAGCAGCTCAGCACTCAGCGAGCGTATCTGCTGTTCACAAGGCATTTCTTCTCAGACTGATGGATAAAGGAGCAGACAGGCAGATGCAGTCCTTCTTGGCTCCTCTGTGTCACTCTCTGTTCCTCTATGACTTGGGAAAGAAAAAAAAAAGAAAAATCAGACTTATTGCTCTATAAATTGAGCTGCATGTAGCAGATGCTGTATGCCCAGAATTTGTTTGTGAAAAGCCTCATTAAATTCACTTTTTTTTTTTTTTTTTGGGGTGGTGGGGGCGCTTTAAAGCTAAAAGGCGACAACTGCTCCACTGCCAAGGTCCAGCTTCCTGCTCATGCTAATTTGTCGCAAATCACTTCTTTACCCGAAATCTAGACAGATCATTAATGTTTCCAGTGAGGTTTTGAGCATGCCACTGTTTAGCATAGTCACATAAACATGTTGCATTCAAATCACAAGCAATGAGAGCACGGGAGGAAGCCATATTCCCCTTACTGCCAGCAGGCAGGCGCGCCATAGACAGATCTTGTCTTGCTGACTAAATTGTGCTTTTTTTTCCTGAAAATTGGCATGCTCAGGCTCACTAGAGGCACACTATGCTGTTGTCAATAACGACGGCTGCCTGTGGCTTATTTATTTTCTTATCTGCTTTAATCAGTCCGTGTTGACAGTGACATCTGCGCTCAGCAATACCCAAATGCTACCAGTTAAGATCTATGTACACATTTGTATTGTTTCAGGTCATACGGCTGCAATGCTTAATTGAACGTTTGCGTTTGGGAACACAATTGACCATCTACAGTAATTTCTGTGTATTGAAACAAATGTTCTCCATGTAGAGAGCATGTTTTTAGCAATCTGGCTTGACCCGTCAAAGCTGAAAAATAAAATAAAGCCTCAAATAATAAAAAAACCTATTTAAACCAAACAAATGGTTTTATTTGTGCAATAATTCAGGATTCGCTTGCAGTGGGTTTCCATTTTTCACGATATTCTCAAACTATAATTTAAAAGCCACACTCAAACAAAGTGAACATTGTAGTGGGACTTACTGCACTGAATAAAACTGTCGAGGAGCATTATTTCCAGTAAAACACTGAAGGATAAAAGGCCATTCACTCTGGATTTAGAGTTGACGAATGACTGAAAGTTCAACAGAAAGACGGTGGCCTTTTGCCCTCTAGTCTCTAACCGAACAGATAGCTGGTGGTTCCGGACAGCTGTATGATTGACTGCATCTCCATCGGGGAGCACATTTTTCCACTTTTCTGCCCGGTTCAACTGCTGGGTTTTCCGAGAGGCGTTCGCCTGTCTGGAGAGCGATGCCGGACTCATGGGCAAATCTATGTGTGTGTGTGTAAGCGTGTGTGCATACAGTTTTGTGTAGTGTATCATCCATGTCTACCTCGCTCGCTTGCTGAAACATGTCCGTCCAAATTTGACAGCACGGGGGCAGACAGCCATGCTGCAGCATTCTGATCATTTAAATGTTCAGAGGCTTTCTTGAATAGCATAGGTGTTAAAAAAGAGACACATAGAGAAAAGATAGAAAGCAGCCCTTCACATGCCTGCATATCACATGAGGGACTGCCTGCCACTTTCCTCTGAAAAATAATGCTCACTTGTCAGTCTTCCAAACGCCAGTCAGATAGCCCTCAGCACCACGGAGACCTATTGAGGTGTATGCTTTGTTTCATCTGGGGCACGCCTCAGAGGACAATCAAACAGTTGTATCTATGAATTGCCTCCAAAACATGTAGCAGGAAAGAAAGGAACATTTGCATAATCCTTGAGCTGCTGTGCTGTTGTGCCTCAGTTAAGAAAAACTATATATTTTAGACTTTATCTTTAATAATGTCAATACCAATCTGAAAACTTGAGAAAATAAGCTAATTATAAAAAGGCATTTATGCCCTGTAGGTATGACTGTACTTTGTATGAAACATTATTTGAACTACTCAAAAGCACAATTATCTCCAAACCTTTAAAAAAAAATCAAGATTTATCACTGCCCTAATTACTTAAATTATGTCCGATGATAAATCGGCTAGCACGTGGTTATGTACACAAAGGCACTGCTCTCCTCCAGAAAAAGCAATTCTCTGTAGTCCATAGCACAAACTATAAAGGTGTCAAGTGATTTATCTATGCAGAAATGCAAATAAAGGAAACACATACCGAGCAGCTTGAGGCCGAGGTCTGCATACCTGTCCACACAAACATTTTTATGCCACTTTTTAATACATTTTTAAAATTTAAAGCACTGCAGGAGTGGAAATCTACACTCATATAATGGGGAAACGTAACTTTGCCATCAGAAATATTTTTTTTAAGTTACGTTACCAACTAATGACAGTGCTCGCACAAGTCCAAAGCAGCTAACCGTGCCTGCAGCCTCCAGCAAATGTGTTGAAAGAGATTCTGTCCAAAGCATCCCAGGGGCCAGCTTAAATGAGGAGGTTTATATCAGGGTATCTCACAGAGAGACTGAATGTTCTGCAAATTATTCACAGGGATTATAAATCACAGAGGTGTCAGGGTTTGCAATGATGGGAACAGATACTTCCTCGTTCCTTAATACAAATGACATGAAAAACAACAGCTGCAGCAATAAAACTCACTGCTGTGAAAAAAAAAAACCAAGAGGATGAAAATGTACAAAAAGGAAAATAAATGTTTCATCATTAAACATGCCTCTGCTACCTACAAAACTTAAATGCTTGATTACATGTTAAACTGCTTTACTGTATTTATCTTGATGATTTTATTTTAAGATATGATAAAACCTTCTAATTTGACAGTGAATCTACATATGTACTTGGTGTGAAAACTTTATAATACTCAAGCATCCAGATGGCATTATGGGGGCTGATTAAAATTTCAGACAGTACTGATGCATGTACAGTACATGCAAACCCATTGAAATGCATGTTAATCAAAAACCTGGATCAAATTATTGCCTTTATTAAAATTTTCCTTAAAATAAAACGCAAACGTAACGTGTATTTGCGTTTATTTGTTACAAAGAAAATACTAAAGGGAAATGCTGCAACCAGCAGAGTTTATAAGAGAAGACCAAACCACAATACATGTGTGAAGCTTCAGGTTTTCAGTGAAAAGAGTTGTTCAGTACAGGAGTCAAAACAAAGTCATCAACCTACAATTAGCAGAGAACAAGGCTGAAGCACAAGACTGAGATGCTCTGCAAGTTAAATGACAGAACCTTTACACTGGTCTCTGCAAAGAAATGGTTATCAATACTTATTTTCCTAAAACAATACAAGAAATACTGTTCTCTCCACATTCAATTTGTGGACACAAACAGAGCTTTTAGTCTGAAAGGGACAAACTCAATAGGAACACATTCTATGGTATATATACATGTGTGTATATACTGTAT